>PVJA010006780.1:0-71611 GCA_004027025.1 Myocastor coypus
AAAAAAAAAAAAAAAAAAAAAAAAAAAGACAAACCAAAACAACAAAAAAAGTGAGCTTAAGGCTAGCCTGAAAAAAAGAAAAAGAAAGAAAGGAAAAGACCTTTCTGTATTAAATGTCTAATTGGTAAGACTATTTTTGGTATGTTGTAATTTGAAATAAAGTACCTAGTTTTTTTCTTAATTAAATGGAAATTTTTAAGTTTATAATCACTGTCTGTACAGTCATGGTGATCTGAAACATCCAGAGCTATGCAAGAATTTTATTAGTGTCTTGATCAGAGGGGAATTGTAATTATATGAGTTATTTAGATATTTACAAGATGGAAAAAAACTAAGATCTTACATTTTCAATTATATGATATTTTCTTCAGTCATCAAAAATATAGAGATCTGTGATCCCCTATCTTAAAACTTAATAGATTATCTCTCCTTTGTACCTTCATAAGCTTTCAGTATTCTAGTTAAGGCACTGATTGTATTTTTATAGTTATTTGTATATATGTAGTTCTACTAGGTTTTAAACTCTTTGAAAGTGAGACCATTAATTGTAGTCCCTAGTACATCTCTCTGCCTATACTAAGGGCTCAGTAAGTAAATCTTTGGTTGAATTTAAATTGCATTTCCCAAATGTTTTAATGTATGTTCTACTAGTAAGTACAGAGATAGAGAAATGATAGCAAAGGCACATAATGGAGTTCATAATTTAAGGAAAAAGATGAGCTATATCAGCAGGCTAATAGAAGTAAGGAGGTATGAAAAACAAATCTTTGGGAAAGAAGTCTATTTTAAAACATATTTTTATATTCTCTAGGTGCCTTGGTGGATCAGGCAGTTTTTGAAGAACTTATCAGGGATCACCTTCCTCAGCTGACAGAACACATGACAGATATGACATTCTTTTCCTCAGTTTCTCTCTCATGGTTCCTCACACTTTTTATTAGTGTGCTGCCTATTGAAAGTGCAGTGAATGTGGTAGACTGTTTCTTCTATGATGGAATACGGGCTATCTTACAACTTGGATTGGCAATACTTGACTACAATTTAGACAAGCTGCTGACATGTAAAGATGATGCCGAAGCTGTGACAGCTTTAAACAGGTATCATAAGAGTTATATCATTTAAATTTGGAGGGGATCTGAGAGATTATGTTGTTATATTCTCATATTTTACCTTTTACTCTAGCAACATCAAATAATTTTCCCAAAGCCACATAATTTGCCCTAGTTGAATGAAAAAAATGCAGGCCTAAAGTCCAGTCCTTTGTCTTCAAAAACGGTATTTTAAAAAATGTAAATAACTTTGAAGTGAACAATCGGATTGTTTGCACATCTATGCTATTATTGATTCTGTATACTGAGAATTTCTTGTTCCTGATTATAATGTGAAAGCAATTTGAGATTGAAAGGGTTAGCTGTTAAATTTACATGTCCAGTGGAGAAAATTATTCTAGTTTCCATGTGGTTTCAATAAGGTAGGTTGAGCTTTATGTTACCAGGGGATTTTGTATGAGTGCTACTTTGTATTGGAGCACAAACATAGTTGTTTGTGTGTATATATGTGCATATATTTGTATATGTTAAATGAATATTTGAATTGATAGCTGTTGTTTTACTGTGTCTAATCACATTCTGTACAGGGTAGTAAGAAAATTCCTCGGGGCCTGGCGGCATGGCTCAGTGGTCTAAAGTGCCTGCTTGGGAAAGCGTGGACAGCTTCAGGGACCACAGTTCGATCCCTGGCACCATGTGCTGCGCCAGCCCTGCCTTCTGGGCTGGCTGAGCCAGCCATAAAAATGAGTGAATAAACAAACAAAGGTTCTGCAACAAGAAAAAAAAAATAAATAAAATTTTAAAAAAAGAAAATTCCTCATTTTGGTGTTCACAACTTTCTGCCAAGGCTTCAAGATACCTCCCTTCACTTATTTCCCCTTATGGACCTGTTATATCCCCAACATTCCATTCTTACTAAGCTACGTCATGTTTACTGAGAGCGCATTGAGCCTATTCATTCCTTCATGCTCTCCTCCCCAATCCCAGGCTGATTTTGTCTCTGTCCCCTATACTATGTACTCCTAATCCATAACCATCTTCAAGTTCTACTTCTTTGTAAGTCCTCCTTATATCCTTTCTGTTAGTTAACCTCTTCACTAACCAGGGAAATATTAGCTGTTATTTTGTCTGCTTTAACAATTTTATTTCTACTAATTTTTTTTTATTATTGTCATTTTTGGATAGGTTCTTTGACAATGTCACTAATAAGGACAGCCCATTGCCTTCAAGTGTTCAGCAAGGTTTAAATGAGAATGATGTAAAAAGTGGTTATAATAGAGTGGATATTACAGATTTGATTCGAGAATCCAATGAAGTAAGTTCTTTCTATGCAATGCATGTAGTTACAGAGCGCATTTAAAAAGATTGGTACTGTAGTTACATCTATTGTGTTTTATTAAAAGTAATATGGTAATCAAGCAAAGATACAATTTAATATCTAACATCACCTTAAAAATGAATTCTGTACACTTGTGATAGGTTATGTAACCCCTCTGCTTCAATTTAATTTTCATGAAATAAAGCTAAATTTCCTGACTTTCCTAAGTGATGAACACTTCTAAATACATATCACTATATAGAAAGGTGAAAATTATTCTTTCTTAGAGATAAATTTTATCAGTGCTCTTATTCTTGGTTTACAAACATAGTATATGGAATTCTCTCCAGTAAAGATGTGCAAAAACTGAAACGTGGGAGGTCAAAATGTCCAGCCTCCTAACAAGTCAGGAAAGTAACTAAAAACAGGTCCAAGCCCCTAATCAATTGAGTCATGTGAAGTTTGATTCAATTCTAAACAAAAAAGGTATTTATTATGAATGAATACCCACTGAAAACCTGTCTTGCAGAAATATGGTAATATTCGTTATGAAGATATACACAGCATGCGCTGTCGAAATAGGTTGTACGTGATACAGACCCTGGAGGAAACAACAAAGCAGAATGTGGTGAGTGTCCATTCAATGAGAGCAAACAGTTGGAGTAAGTTTTTCTTCCCTTTAATTCCTTTAATAATTATTTTTACATGTGAATGAAATGAAAAGGACTAAAACTGAGCTAGATTCTGGTCAAGGTTTAGTTTGTTATAAATTTCTGTTGGAAAAAAGAAGTCATTTTCTTCTGGCTGAATTATCTTGCTTTCTTCTACATATTTTCTATTATTTGGTCTTCATTTAATGTTACGCAGGCATCTAAGCTTAACATGTTATATGCTATCAGTAAGAACCAATGATTTATATAGTAGTGGTAGTAATATTATTTTCTTTTAAAATATAAAGTGAATAAGAAATAAGAGCGTGTACAGTCCAAAAAATGGGCATTTGAGGTGAACCTACAATTCTCAGAGGAAGAAATACATGTAGCAAGTAAATATATGAAAAAATGTTCAATGAAATTGGCCATTCGAGAAACACAAATTAAAACAACACTGAGATTCCATCTCATCCCAGAAAAAATGGGTAGGGTAAGCCAAAAAGCTTAGTGGATTAAAGTACCTGCAAGCAGGTATGGGGGCCCCGGTTTGATCTCCAGGCCTGCCATGCCAGCCTCGCCTCTGGAGTTCACTGAGATTGCGATTGAGATTGGGGGTTGTGGTGTGCACCTGTAATCCCAGTTCATAGGAGACTATAAATAGGTGTGTCACTATGAGTCTGATCTAGTAGTGAGACACTGAATACCCTGTAGACTCTTCCATAAAATACAGAAAAACAGTAATAAAAAGAATGGCTGACATCAAGAAATCAGAGAATAACAATTGCTGGAGGGGCTGTGGAGAAAAAGGACCACTTGTATATTGTTGGTGGGAGTGCAGACTGGTACAACCACTATGGAAATCAGTGTGGAGATTCCATAGCAAGCTAGGTTTAGGAATACCATTCAAACCAGCTATTTCCCTTCTGGACATTTTTCCAGAAGAACTGAACACTTCTTACCACAAAGATATATGTGCACCCATGTAAATTTGGCATAGCAATTTGGCATAGCTAAATCCTGGAAACAACCCAGGTGCCCATGAACTGAAGAATGGATAAGGAAGATGTGCTTTGTTTATGCAATGGAGTATTATTCAGCTATAAAACAGGATAAATTGGAGTCTTTCATTGGAAAATGAATACAACTAGGAGCATTCTCTTAAGTGAAATAAATCAGACCTGCAGGTACAAATATCATGTTGTCTCCTTAGTGTGAGAACCTGAAACAGAAAAATGGAATCTGAAGAGTACAATAGATACAAATAAAAGGCAATGAACCTATTCAAAAGGAAAGATTTACTGAGTTGAGGAGAAGGCCAGAAAAGGGAGTAGGGGGAAGAGATTTATTTATGTATATAAGCAGGATGGTTTAGACAACTGTACTGTGCGGTTCTGCTGGTCTTTGGAAAGAAGCAGTTAATGCTTTAATTTGTGTCCTCTCCTTTTTAAAACTGCTTCTCATTTTTGTCTTCTTAATTTCTCATACATTTCTTTCTTTTTCCAATTTTACATGAATATATCTGGTAATATGAATAACTGGTTGGAAGACAACACTATGCATTACAACAAATACTATGAAATTAATGTGACTTTGTTAAGTGAAAATCTGTATCACTTGTAATATTTTCTGTTTTAGTTCTAATTTGTACTCTCTTTAAAAAATAAAAAAGGAAATAAAAAGGTATAAAACAATACTCACCCTTTTAATATTTGTACAACACCATATGAAGCTGCTATACTGATTTCTTCTAGGTAGTGGGATAACTAGATTACGGGTCAGAAGAGAGAAAATTTTACCTTTATATTTACTGTTATGGTTTGTGTATAAATGTCCCACCACAGCCTCATGCAGTCATGGGGAAGGCTTCTAGAGTTTATGGTGGATCGATGGTCCAGTGCTGGGATGATGAGTGTGACTGCTACACCCACCCTGGGACAAGTCACTTACATACGGTGTAAGGGTGAAAAAGAGGCCTGCTCTCTGCTGTTGCCCCTTTTTGTTCTTGCTGCTTTCTGTCTTCTACTTCCATGAACTGTTGCCCTGTACCATGTGCCTCTCTGCCTTGAAGCCAACTACTTTTAGAATAAAACCTCCACGATCTGTGAGCTAAATAAACCTTTCCTTACTAATGACAAGAAAGCAACTAAGTCATTTATATTGAGCTTATGTTGTATAGTAAACCTACTTGCTTAAAGATAAGTTCCTCAGAGATACAAATCTAGTAAGATTAACATTTCTGAAGGTTCCAGGTTTAGATTCCAATTAAGTAATTCAGTGGTGATATTATGACATAATTAGCATAGCAACTCCCCTTGTTATATATTAATATGGTTAAATATTAACTGAAGTTGTATGTACTTGTAAATAATTCAAGCATTACAGAAATGTAACAAGTAGAGATTCTCCACTCAAAAGAGTAACTATTTTGAAGTGATTTGACATGTATCATTTCAATTTTTTTTTCTGTCTCTACACATAAATGTACATATTGGTCGGGAGGGAGTATATATTTTTAAAATTAGATTATAACAGTCACTTTGTTGCACAACATTTTTCACTGAGAAATTATCCTGTTCATCACATATCCATACATATAAATCTATTTGATCAATGAGCTAAATAGGACACCATAGCACAGTTATGCTATAATTTATGATTCCTCGTTGATATACATTTAATATGTCTCCATCCATTCATTTGCTCCCACAAGTAATTTTTATGTATCTTTGTATACATACAAGATGTCCTAAAATATGTTTATATTTATGTTTACATTTTAATACATATTTAAAAATATGTATTACAGAAAAAGATACATTGCCATGAACAGACTTACCCTATTATTCTTGCCACTTTCTCATGTAGTTCTGAAAGAACTTTTTCATGGTTGTATTATTGTAGCTGAGCCAGTGTCCTATATCAGTTCAAAGCATTTAACTTATGTGGTCATTTAGACTTTGAGAAGGACCGGAAGTCAAAGAAGACAGTGCCATATCCAGGGAATAAGAGATGAGGACACATCATAATGCTTTACCAACGTGCTTTTCCTTTAATGACACTTGACAACAGCATTCACCATAGTCTGGGTCACATGTCAAACACACGAAGGAGGACTTCGTTATCTACTTCAGAAAATGGCAAGATCAATGGAGTAAGTGTATTTTAAGCAAGAAAGAGGATTTTGAGGGGAATTAACAATAAGATGTCTTTTACTGTAATAATTGTTAAAATTTAAGTACTCACCATATGTTTAGATCATCCCTTATATTTTAATTATTCTGAAGAGAACTAAAATTTTAAAAATGATACAGAATTTCAAAGCAAGATGAATGGAGACCAACAGTAGTTGTTATCTTCAAAGTAGTTACTCAGATTAGCAGACATAAGCATGCAAAAGTGGTCAAATTTTTTTAAATTAAGCATTACCTGTTCCTTTAAATGTTCAACATCATTGTTCATTTGATAAATGCAAATTAAAAGAACACTAAGATTCTGTCTCGCCACAGAAATCATGGTTAGCATCTAGATATCAACAAATATCAAATTCAGCAGGGCTGTAGAGAGAAACGAACTCTTCTCTACTGTTGGTTGGGACTGTAGACTGGTGCAACCACTGGAAATCAGTATGGAGATTCCTCAGCAAACTAGGATTAGAAGTCCCATTCAACTCAGATATTCCCCTCCTGGGTATTTTTTCAGAAGAATTTAAAACATTATACCACAATGATATATACTTACCATGATTATAGCAGTGCAATTTGTGATAGATAAATCTTGAAAACAACCGCAATGTCCATCAAATGAATAGATAAAAAAAGATGTGGTATTTTTATATAATGGAGTATGACTCGGCCATAAAGGTGGATAATCTAGAGACTTTTAGAAATTAAATGGATGCAACTAGAGACCATAAGTAAGAGCCCCTTCTTATATATTCTTTATGAGACTATTTCTATAAGATATATTCCTGTAAATGGAAACTATGTAAAAGAATATGACTCTAAAACTTCACAGGTTCTACCAAATTATCCCTCAAAGGATTTGCAGTAAATTATAATTTCACCAGCAATGTGTAAGAATGCCCTTTTTCCATGCTTTAACACCAGACCTTTAATTTGTACCAATTTTGGATAATTTAGAAAAATTTAATGTCATTTATGTTACATTTTGCTAATTATAGATATCATTAAGCTTTTTCCATTTTTTTTTACTTGTCTGTTTTTTAGCTTTTATTCTCTTTTCTGAGACTGTCTTTTCCCCATTGATTTGTAAGAGCTCTTTGAATATTAGTGATACTAATTTTTATGTCATATTGAAAACTATTATAGCCTCGTAGTACTGTTAAGTCTTGATTTTCTTTTTGTAGGTCTTTTTTTTATTGGTACATGCTTGCAGTACATCATGATTATATTCCTCACAAGGAATTGGTACATGTACATAATACATCCTACCTCTTTTTTATCCTCTTTCCCCTTCCTTCTACATGCCATCCATCTCTTGCTTCTCTTCCCTTAAGCAAAAGGTTTATCTTTGGATTTCCTATTATCTACCTTTTATTTTCCTCTTTATTTATAATTTCAATTTCACATAAGAGAAACCACATGATACTTAAGCTTGTGTGTCTAATTAATTTCACTTAACATGGTCTCAAGTTATATTCATTTTCCTACAAAGACTCAAGGTTTATCCTTTTTATAGGGAGTATTCATTAGGTATAAATGCCACGTCTTCTTTATCCATTTATCTGTTGGTGAACATATAGGCCACTTCAAAGGATAAGTTAATTGTGCTCCTATAAACGTGAGTGTGCACATATCACTGTAACATGATGTATTTAATTCTTCAGGGAACATATGTAGAAGGGGAATATTTGGTGTCTTAGTTACTTTTCTCATTGCTGTGACAAAATACCCAACATCCAAACTTAAAAGGTTTATTGCAATTCACAGTTTGTAGAGATTTCAGTCCATAGTTACCTGGCTTCAAGGCAGGTACCATGGAAAAGGGACATCATAGAAGAAAAAGTCCATGGCAAAGCAAAGAAGGCAAAATACAGCAAGCAAATGAAGAAACAGGCCACAGAACAGCCTCATTGCTATCCCTTATATTCTATGCAGGTTACTTGCTCTTAGAAGAAGGTAGCACTCATGCCCAGGATGGGCGTTCCCCTTCCCCAAAGTCAGAAATATGAACCAATTAGTGAGCTAAATTAGTAATCCATACACACTTAAGCCCAGTATCACACTCTAGATCCAGCCACCTCTGAAAAGCCCCACCTATGACCACATGACGCTTTGGGATGACATTTAGATATAAGCCATAAAAAAGTGGAGTTTTTATGTTGAGCTTTTTAAGGAATTTCCATATTGGTTTCCAAGTGGTTGTACTAGTTTATATTCCCAGAAACAATGTAAAATAGTTTCTGCCCCACCCACCTGCACCCTGACAGCCTCTCCAGAATTTGTTACTGAATTTCTTAATGATGGCTATTCTTTCTGGAGTTCGATGGTATCTCAGTATTGTTTTATTCATGTTCCTCTACTGCCAGGGGTATTGAATATATTTTCACCTATTTATTGGTTGTTTGGGGCTGGCCTGATAACTCAGCAGACTAAAGCACCTGCTTAGGCAGAGTACAGCAGCCAGGATTCAATCTCCAACATGCGTTGTTGGCCTAACTCAAGGGGTGCTCAATAGTGATTGAGACTAGGCGTGGTGGCCTGTAATCCCAACACTTTGCAAGGCTGAAAACAGGAGAATCACTATGAGTCCATTCTACATAGTGAGACCTTGTAGACCATGTAGACCTTCTCCTAAAAACAGAAAATAAATAAAAATATATTTATTGACTATTTGTATTTCATTGGAATAGTGTCTGTTCATTTCAGTTATTCCTTAATTGGGTCTTCTATTTGGAAGAATTCTAATTTTTTATGTTCCGCATGTATCTAGCTACTACCTTTGAGTGGGAGGCAGGTTTTTTTCAATTCCATCTATTTATATATTCTTGCTCTTCTGAATTAATTTTGGTCATATTTTCCTAAGGAATTATTTATTTTGTCTAGATTTTCAGATAAACTACTATAAAGCCTGCACAATCTATACCTTCTATACATATCACTCTTCTGATACAGGGTCTTGCTATGCAGTTTGGACTCATTGTGATCCTCTTGTCTCAGCCCACCAGCTCTGGGATTACAGGTGTGTGCCACCACACCCGGTTTTGGTGGCTGGGATGAAACTCAGAACCTTGTGTTTGCCAGGCAGGTGCTTAGACCACTAAGCTTTCTCCCCAGCCTGTGTTGGGTGCTTTTAATGACCCACATATCCATTCTTATGTTACTATTTCCTTATCAGTGTTTATCTATGAATGCTTTTATTACACGTGCCTGAGATTTGTCCATTTTTTTTCAGATAAACTCTCCATCTTAGTTAATTGAGTGTTCTATATTTTTCAGTGTTCTATTTTAATCCTAGCTTTTGTCTTTACTCTTTCTTTGTTTCTTTTTTTTTTTTTTTTAGGTCCCTGAGACTGAGCTCAGGACCTTACACTTGCTCGTACTTATGCCACTGAGCTATATGCCTGGCCCTTTGCTTTTAGATTTCATGAATGGTATAATACTTTCATTATCAGTGCTTATTTTTTATAAAGTGAGACAAAATTGTATATTTCCTAAGTTTATTATTTCTGGGGATGGAAGCCAATATATGTCTGATAGCTTTCAAGTGTTTGATGACTTGACAAATTATTTATCTAGGAAGAAAGGAGTATATGGAATGAGACTTAGAATACTGTTGCTTGTATTTATTAGCAGTGATGTCCTTCAGCAGTGATTTCTAGGTATGAACAGATGATTGTCAACGTACATTATCAGACTAGACTCAAAATGTGTTTTGTATATGTTTTAGAAATACAAAGTAGCTGTTTTATCTTTATTATTTTTCAGAAAGTCAAAAGAAAAATATTCTCTTATAGCAGAGGCAGACTTAAGTGGCTTCATTTATATGCTGGATTATTAAATTCTAAATTGTTTTTAATCTTTTTTCAGCTACGTGTTGTATCACAAGATGTGAAATTGAACCTTCATGAACTAGATGAACTTTATGTGATCTTTAAGGTACAGTTATGCTTTGTAAATGAAAAAAAAAAAGAATCACCTTTAGCAGAATTTCATTGCAAGTACCCTTAAATACTTTTTTTGCCAGGCATGTTTAAAAGAAGAAAATCTGCAGTCCTTTTACTGATTTCACAATTTTTCCTTTTTATTTGTCTTAAACAGAAAGAGCTGTTTTTGTCTTGTTATTGGTGTTTGGGTTGTCCAGTGTTAAAGCATCATGATCCCAGCCTGCCATATTTGGAACAGTACCAGATTGACTGCCAGCAGTTCAGAGGGTTGTATCATTTGTTGAGTCCCTGGGCTCATTCGGCAAACAAAGACTCACTGGCTTTATGGACATTCAGATTGTTGGATGAAAATTCTGACTGCCTCATAAACTTCAAAGAATTCACTTCTGCAATTGGTAGGTCAATGTCTTATAACTTTTTTAAGCAACAAAAAAGTATCCCTAAAGGTATTTAGTACCAATACCAATTTAGTCAGACTATATTACCCTGGGTTGCATTGTCTTGAGCTGTAATAATTACAGGGGTTTTTTTTTCTGTGTTTATTACTAAATGTAAGTATATTGATTTCATTTTGCCTCACCCTTCTCAGAAAATCAGGCTGTTAAATGTGGATATTCTAATGATTGACATGAAAGAAGAGACTATCCTAATTTTCTCACATGGATGTTACTGAGATTTTCCTCTTCAGTAAACATCCAATGATATATCCTAGATAATTACTCAGGAAACATGTTGTACCATTAGATAGTCAATGAACCAGGTGTGGTGGCTCATGCCTATAATGCCAGCAGTCAGGAGGCTGAGAGTTTGAGATACATTGAATTCAATATCAGCCTGAATTACCTGGCAAGAGTGTGTCTCAGAAAAAGACATCTAATAGTCAATACATTGTACCTGTAAATGTTGTTACTTTGGTGTTCCGGACTCCTCGGTAATGCTTTCTTGTCCTGGATTGACCCTTGAAGAGCAGTTCTTACCTCAGATGAGGTATAAGGCCTCATTCAAGAGAAAAAGAAGTCTGAGATTGGGGGAAAGGAGCTAGATGGTCATGAGAGCATTTTGTTCCTTTCATAGAATATTTTGCTTATACACATTTAAAGGGAGAGAATCTGGCTTGTGGGTGGTTGTTTATCTGTTAGCTTAAGTAACAGAAGGTTTCTGAATTCTAATTCCCACTTAGTATCTGTATCTTAATTAATCTGTGTTGCTGAAGTTGATTGAATTTGCATGATGCATGATTATTTTCAAATGAATTTTATTGAACAGACATAATGTACAATGGAAGTTTTACTGAGAAGCTTAAACTGCTTTTTAAGCTGCATATTCCTCCGGGTAAGTGTTTAACACTCTTTGATGATATACAGCTCTTGATTTCATTTTAACAAGTATGCTTATAGATACAATTCCATTTTATCAAATAATATAATTATCAGTATATAAGGTCATTTTTTCATTGTGGTAGTGGCACTCCATGTCATCACTGTATTTGCGCATGTACAGTGCCATTG
The DNA here is from genome assembly GCA_004027025.1 of Myocastor coypus. Classification (NCBI taxonomy): domain Eukaryota; kingdom Metazoa; phylum Chordata; class Mammalia; order Rodentia; family Myocastoridae; genus Myocastor; species Myocastor coypus. The sequence continues at coordinate 11,655 of PVJA010006780.1, forward strand.
AAATCAAGCAAAAAGATGCTGTGTTACGGAGAGGTCTACAAGCTTTGTATTAATGGACAGTTATTTTATTGAAAGTCTGTGTATAGGAATTACATGTCATTTGAATGTTGATATAATGTTGAATTTTTGTGGTCGCTACTCTGATCAGACTAGAGATCAATTTTAGGTAAGTCACCATGCTTGTATTCAGAAAAATGGGAGCAGAAAGGGCTGATGATATAGCTCTATGGTAGAATCCTTTGCCTAGTAATGTGCAAGGCCCTGGACTCAGTTCTCAGCACTGTAAAGCGAAGGAAAGAAAATGGAAATAGGACAAAAGAGGAAATATTAAATATTTAGAAAGGAAAGAAAACTAAAAGCTACATTTAACTGAGCATTTGTCATCAAGACATTTACTTTACTTGTATTCTTTTAAGCTTTACTGTATCCTTGAAAGGTAATCTTAGCCTTTCAATTTTAATGAGGAAACTGGGTGTCAGGAAGACTAGATTATTTACTGAACATCACATAGCCCATAAATTGCCTAGCTGGGATTCAAGCTAGTTCTTCTGACTCCAAGGTCTGTTTCTCTTTATATGCTACCATACTACTTCAGAATTTTGATATTATTTCAGTTTGTGTATGATTTTCTCTATTGAACAAAAAAAGGCTGCCATTGCCAGATATTCCTACTTTGAGAAAATAGGCTTAGGCTTTAAAATGAAACAATACGGCAAAAAATAGCTTAATTGAAGTAATTCATCAAAACAAAGAACACTGTATAATTGTCTACAGCTATACCTGAGATCCCTTTTAAAATCTTTTCAGCTTAGCCAGGAAACATTATTTACCAGACCAACAGGCATCCTTATCCCTTTACACACTGAAATCACAGATAATATACTAAAAACAAAAAGAAAATCATCAATAATTTCATTCTAAAAGGAATTTACATTGTCAGGTTAGGTAGCCATTACAATGTTCATTAAGTACACTGTGTGTAGAGGAATCACAAATATCAAAAACATTGTATATTCATTAAATCACAGGTAGGAAGTAAAACAAAACATCCATTTCATGTTCTTCAAGTTTTTTAAATAACTAAGGTGGTATGTTCAGATTTCCAAATGCTAGATTTTCTTATTACAGCTTGTAATGGCTCTTAGAAAACTAAATACAGCAAGTAGAAGAAATACTAGAACTTAAGGTGATGAAGTACTTCTTTCTATTTGCTACACAATAGAGCAATATCCCTTTTGCACTTCTTTACTTACATTTTTTATGAAACTTTTTTGTAATTCCTATGCTCAAACTTACCTGACCATCATGTACCCTATCTCTTTCCCTCGTCATTAGTAAGTGATTTGAATTGTATGTTTTTAGCTTATACTGAAGTGAAATCTAAGGATTCTTCAAAAGGAGATGAACTTTCCACAGAAGAAATACTTTATTTCAGTCAGCTGCATGGTAAATATTTGTTTAAAATTTTAAGCTGTCTTGAGATAGAATGTTGCTAAGTTCTCTAAGCTAGCCTCAAATTCTTAGTCTTTATTTTACCTTCTCTGTCATCAGTTTCCCAAATATCTGCAACTATAGATGATAGCTAGTTTAAGTGTCTTGATCATTATCACCAAGTCATATTTTCTTGACTTGGATGTTCCTTACCCTGCTACCACTAGTAAATCTGGGGTTCATTATACCTTTTACTTCTTTGATACTACCATAACCCTTAACATGGTTTATAAATATTTGACTGATTACCGAATTACTAATTCCTGACTAGAGGCTAAGATTTATGAATTTTATTTTTTGGAGAATTATAAGAAATCATGTTTTATTTCTAAATGCATTAAACTTCTAAAGTGTATCAAACCATTTTTATGTCATAGCTGTTATTCGAACAGCAGATAGTTACTTATAAGATGCCAAAGATGTAAGATACAGGAATGAGTTTGTCTCCCAGACATTATTTGCAAGTGATATGAGCTTATTTGTATGTATTAGGCTAAGCTTGAACTTGTTATGTAGACCAAACAGGGTTCAAAGTCATGGTGATCCTCCTATCTCAGCCTCCCAAGTGCTAACAGTATGCCCAACAGTATGCCAAATGCTTGGACACTGAGTTTAAAGAGCTCTTACAAAGCATCCACTATAATCCCTCCCTTCATTTTATAGGTAAGGACACTGAGATCTACAGAGAAGGGATTTGTACAAGGTTAAACATACAGTTATTGCCACACTCAGGAATTATAATGCATTCTTCCAACTTATGAATATGTAATTTTAAAATTTTTTCATAATACTAGATTCAGTATAATTTAATTTGAAGTTAGTCAAAAAGAACAAAGTATCACTGAGAAATAAATACTTTATATTTAGTTTGCTTCCTTCTAGAATTTTTTAAAATATGAATACTTCCTCAGCATTCTTTTTATTGTTAAAATTCTTTAATGTATTGCCTAACAGTGATGGGGTCAGCTTGGGTAAGATTGGCTTGCTGAATTAAAATGACATGTACTTTTATGTCATATGAAATAATATTTTTACTTTTTAAAGATATTTGTGAAATATTTTACAATATGTAATTGTCCTATTTCCTTCTAGTTTCCAAGACTACAAATGAGAAAGAAGCAAATTCAGGAACAAACAGCCCTGAAAAAGGTACAATGTACTAAGAATATAATCTCTTTTATTAAATTATTGCTTATATAATTAGAGATAACTACAAAGAGGGGAAAAGTGGATTGATTCCTTTTAAAGATTATAGATTCATCCTCAGAAAATTTTCAGTTTCTTTATTTTAACATTCTTTCTTCCTGTAATATTTTACAGAAGTTATAGAAAATATAATAGTAAATAACTCATTGATTTATTTATTTTAGAAGTATTTATTTTTAATCACTAAAGTAATAGATAATTCTAACAAACTGAGACAGCAAGTCGTTCTCATATTCCCATCCACCAACCCTCTCAGAATTTTTTTTAAGAATTTTTTATTTTATTTATTTATTTTTTTCTTGTTTCAGAACCTTTGTTTATTCACTCATTTTTTAAAGAATTTTTTATTTTATTTATTATTATTTTTCTTGTTTCAGAACCTTTGTTTGTTTATTCACTCATTTTTATGGCCGGCTCAGCCCTCCCCGAAGGCAGGGCTGGTGCAGCATATGGTGCCGGGGATTGAACCGCGGTCCCTGAAGCCGCCCACGCTTTCCCAAGCAGGCAATTTAGACCACTAAGCCATCCTGCCGGGCCCCATATTCACTCATTTTTATGGCAGGCTCAGCCTGCCCCAAAGGCAGGGGTGGCGCAACATGTGGTGCCAGGGACCGAACTGCGGTCCCTGAAGCCGCCTAAGCTTTCCCAAGCAGGTGCTTTACACCACTGAGCCATCCCACCGGGCCCCCCCCCCAGAATTAAAGACTGAAAACTTTTTTGACTGTATCCTCTGTAGATCTGCTTCTCAATATGCACAAGCACATCTAGATAGCCCTTTTAAAAATTACTCCATAAATACTGTTCCATAATTTGCTGATTTTTGATTCTGTGCTATAGCATGGAAAATTTCATATCTATACATTTCATTCTACTTTGTCTTCTTAATAGATATAGAATATTTCTTTATTTGTTTTGATAATAACTTATTTGAGTAACTAGACAAATACCAATGGTCGTTTAAGCTGTTTCCAGTTATTTTTATTTCAAGTTGTGCTTTAACAAATATTTTTGTGGTTAAAAGTTTAAGGATAGGACCCAGCAGGATGGCTCAGTGGTCTAAAGCACCTGCTTAGGAAAGCTTAGGCAGGTTCAGGGACCGTGGTTCGATCCCCGGCACCACATGCTGCACCAGCCCTACCCTCAGGGGAGGCTGAACCGACCGTAAAAATAAATAAAGTATAAGGATAATTTTACAAACACTATTTTGGGATAAGATGAATTCAGAAGTATAAAATACTGGGCTGGAATGAGTGTGGTGGCACATGCTTGTAATTACATCACTAAGGAGGCTGAGGCAGGATGATTTCTATGAGTATTCAACCAGCCTGTGCTCCAAAGTGAGTTCAAAGCCAGCCTAAACTGTATAATGAGACTGTCTGAGAAAGACAAAAAAAAAAAAAAAAACTAGATTAGCTGGTGTTCACATTGAATGTTTGATAAAGGCTGCCAAATCACTCTCTAAATAGCTATAATTATTTTTATGAGTTTGAATAACTGTTAAAAATAATTCATTGCTAAAGGTCTGTTTAAACTTCACCAGTATTTTCTCTAGATTTCAAGGACTCTTAAATAATTTACAGGTCACCTTAACATCTTCTTAACTAAACTCTTTAAAGAGAAGATTAGTGTTTTGAGTTTTTGAGAAACAATTACCATAGACCACTTTGTTATCTGCATAAGAATCTAATATAGAAACTGCCTGAAATTTAGTATGTATGGGGATGACTCCAGGAAATTTGCATTGTCATCTGAGGGTGTACCATTTTAATATATACACATCCTTTTTCCCCCTCTCTCACCATGTTTTCGGTAGTCCCCAACTTTTTCAAAGTTCAGTTTTAATCCAATAAAATTAAAGTATTCTGAGAACCAATTGGTGACATAAAAGGTAAATTCTGATCATTTCCTGGATTAAAAGAGATAAAATTTCATATGTCAGTGAAATATCTTTCAATCATAATCATTATTCTTGAGATTTGGGGAAATATAGTGACCTATTCACTATAAACTATTTTATTACCTTCATCTAGTCAAAGGAAAAATTGACATTCAAGCATATCTAAGTCAGTGGCAAGATGAGCTCCTCAAAAAAGAAGAAAATATTAAAGACTTGCCAAGAATGAATCAGGTATGGTATTTTCAAAGAGAAAAATCTAAGTTCTTACATCTTTATATAGTTATGAATATAACTAATTCTAGAATACTATTTTAAAAATATTTGGGCTGGAGAGATAGCTCAGGGGTCTAAGTACCTGCCTGGAAAGCACAAGGATCCAGGTTCAGTCCCCCATACTGCATGCTATGCAGGTCCCAGAAGTCCAGGTGTACTGTGCTGATCACCTAAACTGGGTGTGGTGACTGGTGCACACCTATAATCCCATTGCTGGGGAGGGTGAAAACAGGAAGATCAATCCGAGTCTGAGGTGCATGGGGAGACCTCATACCAAACAGTGAATAAATAAAAGATTTTAAATAAATAAATAAGACCTATGAGATAGTTCAGTGGACTAAGCCACTGCTTTGGCAATTACAGGGACCAGGGTTTGATCCCTGGTCCAGCATGCCTCACTATCCCCACCCCTGGGGTGCACTGAGCCAGTGATCAATTCTGGGCATGGCAGTGCATAGCTGTAATCCCAGGGCTGGCAAGGCTGAAACAAGGATTACCATGGTCCAAGCTGCATAGTGAGACAGTATACCAAATACATAAATGAAAAAATAAACAAAACATAACTAAGACCTGTGCATTATCTTTGTAAGAGTCAAGGAAGCACAGAAGAGGAAAGAAATATTAATGAATTTTTGCTTTAAACACTTACATACATCTACCGATTCAGATGGATCCTGTCTTGTGAAATTTTATGTACATATAAAAATGTATGTAGAACATTTCTAACATTATTGAAAATGTTCTTTTATCCAGTAAATATCTTTTAATGCTTACTAGATACCAAAGCCTACTGCTAGTTACTGGGCAAAAGAAATTAATGTTAGTACTTCTTAGTGGACTACATAACTTGGCAGTTGATAAAGTACCTTTTAAAATGAGTAAATACAAAATATTTGTTCTAAAATTATTATAAATGAGCAGTACTACAAGAAAGACAATAAGCATTCCTTACAATGTATTTTTGTAAAATATATCCTTTGTGTTTGCTTTGTGTTAAGATAAACTTTTCTCATTGGGTGTTTAACTTATGTGACTGCTATGTTGAAAGTGCTTTTTTAAACTGAAAAAATAGTTTATAGGACTACTTTTGGATTATTAAGGAGTAACTAGTTTTCCTCCAGTTTTGCCTGTCCACATGGCACCCTTAGAGCTACTGTACACTACTAGTTAAGTCCCACAAATCATTTTTCCCTAAATTTGTCATCTTTTTTTATGTTATCACCAGCTCAGCCTGCCCTGGGGGTGGGGCTGGCACAGCATGTGGTGCTGGGGATTGAACCATGGTCCCTGCAGTTGCCTAAGCTTGCCTAAACAGGTGCTTTAGACCTCACTGGCCTCTAACTTTGTCATCTTATCTAAGCAGCCTACCTTAGCCCTTTGAGGAGGTAAACTAGAACTTGTTCTTAATCCTTTGGTTAGAATGAATTAATGATTTATGTACATTAGGGAATGACAGTACCTTGCCTAATTAAAAGTAAGATGTGTTCCGTACATGTACCAGCTCCTCACAAAGAATGTAATCATTGTGTACTAAAAACATGTCAATTTAAAAAATGCCACCTAACATTGAAATAAGATGGCAAACTGTCCCAGAATTAGCATAGATAGAATGTATCATACGCAGTAAGCAAGAGGGCTTAAATGAAATGTTTTCCCGTGATTGAGTTATCTTTCTAGAACCAAGATTTATTTTGGCATTAATCATCAGTTCTTGCCTGAAGGTTATACACTATAAGTTGTACGAATGAGCATGCTCCCTTCTATGTTCTCTTCGTGTCTGTCAGATATAATAGTAAGATGTTATGTTTCTAATTTGTGTCTTCTAGTCACAATTTATTCAGTTTTCAAAGACCCTCTATAATTTATTTCATGAGGACCCTGAAGAAGAAGCTTTGTATCAAGCCATTGCTGTTGTAACTAACCTTTTGCTCAGGATGGAAGAAGTTGGAAGGAAACTACATAGCCCTACATCGTCAGCCAAAGCGATCTCTGGTCCAGTCTGCACTGCTGGAGCACCCAGTGAAAGGAAAACAGCCAGCTGTTTGGACAAAGATCCTTCCTCTCTGAGGGAGGAAACTCAGTGGTCATTTGCATTTGAACAGATTCTTGCCTCTCTGTTGAATGAACCAGCCTTGGTGAGGTTTTTTGAGAAACCTATAGATTTAAAAGCCAAGCTGGAAAATGCAAAAACCTGTCAGTTAAGATCTAGAACCAAAATGTAAATTTCTTAAGAGGAATTAATATCAAACACAGATTTACCAAGGAGGTTTCTGTAGCTGTCAGCTTCATTCCTGAGAGTAGGCCTCAGGGATTTATCTTGTTAACAGTGTGCTGAAAGGAAAAAGGACTAAGATATTCAGAAACACAATTATTCATTCATTTGTGGTGATCTCACATACAATTACAGTCAAACCTTGGATTGTGAGTAACTTCATCTTCAAGTGTTCTTTATGCCAAGCAAACATTTCTAAGACATTTTAACTTGACAAATGAGCAGCAGTGTCTTGCAGTAAGAGTAACATAGTCACACTGAGCATCACATGACCATAACTGGTTCTTCTCTCTCTTGTTGCTTTGATATACAAGTGCTTTGTATTACAAGACAAATGAAGTATTCTCACAAGCCAAGGTTTTACCATACTGTATATTTCAGAAGATATGCAATATCAAGGGAGGATATTCAGTAGAACCACCAGAGGGTGCTACCATTCCATTTTAGTAAGCAAATTACCAGCTTGGACTATATACACAAATGATTTTGCAATGTGGTGTTAATTTATTAGTATTACTCATGTGTCATGTGGATAAACTATGTTTTCTATGTTGCCTCAGTCTTGACTAGAATGCTTTAGAATACTAGGCTATTAGTGCCGAGGATATGGCTCAGTGGCACAGTGCCTGCATGACAAGGACAAGGTTCTGAGTTTGATTCCTCATATTATGAAAAGAAAAGAAAAGAAAAGAAAACTCTTACATCTCCCTTATCGTGGAGATTACCATTCAGGACACTCATTTTTAGATTACCTAACTGAAATATTGTTAACATGTTAAGTTTAATTTTGTTCAATCTAGTAATAGATGATTTTTTTAGTAACTTGAGCATTCTTTCCATATGAAGAGTTTAGAAACTATGGATTCATGCTGCTATCTCTTTTACTGCTCAAAACAAATCAAGGAAACTAAACACTAGGCTAATAGAAAGGGAAAAGATACGGGATTGAATTTAAACTAGAAAAGGCTAACCTTTTGGAACTGATTAAGAAATAGTTCAGTTAACTCTATGCATGTCTCATTAGACTGAGAAATTACTCTTTAGAGCACTACTGTTGTATTTGTCACAGTGTGTTACAGTTTGTCTCAATAGTTTTAGATTTTGGGTTTTCTCAGTCATATTTTAATTTACATTAGATAATAAGCATAAATAGTTACATTTCAATTGAGTTGTTATATTTGTCTGGCAGGCATATAAAGTATACAACATGTGATGTTTGCCAATGTAATATGTACAATTGCCAGCATCTATCTAAAATTTTGTGGACTGATTTAGATATGTAATTTTATGTACCCTATGCTGCTTACATTTCAGTCACACCATGATGGTCCATTTAGAGACATAGTGGACTTTTGGCACTTTTTATAAAAAGGAAACAAGTAAAAATAAGGAAACAAGTAAACTATACATGTTCACTCTTCTGTCCTATTTCTGACAAGAGTAGTTTTATAATTGAATAAGGAAATGGGTAGAAATCATCCATTGGAATTTCTTTCTTCATAGAAGATTTTGGTTGTAAGTTCTTTGACTTTTCTAGATGTGAAACAATGAAAGGGCAGACCTCAGGGAGACAAAATGTCATCTCTTCTGAGAAGGAGTTGGTATAGCTAGTCTTAAGCAAGAATCTTTTGTGAACAAAGCCTAACCTAGAGATGTTTGTGACCAACCATTCAATCTTACCTTGAGAGAAGTTAAAGAATTTTCACATTAAGCCTTTGAAAATTCATAAATTGGATTTAGTGAAACCCTTTATTAGTAGTGTCTTTATGATAATTTGATCACCTTAACTTTTCAAGGATGTCACCACTTGACGAGATGGTTGGTAAGTATCTATGCCTCTAGCTGGAAATGATTTATCGGAAATGCATCCAGATTATAAAGACTTTGTCAATAGTTTGTATTAAAGCTTTTGAATTTGCTATTAGCAATGATTGTTCAGTTATGCTAAAGTAGTTCTAGAAAGATATAAAGTCAATTTTTGTACAGAAAGACATTATTATATACACTTTTGTTTAGTATTTTGTTCATTGGATTTATAAAGAATACTTTTTAAGAGCATATATTATTAATATCTGACATTATTTAAAGTCAAGATGGTGAAGATTACCGAGTATTTATTTTAGCCTATATTAATTAAAATTGCGTACTTAAAAAGATTTTGGAGCTGCAAAAAGGTTATAAAGGTAGGTTAAAAAGAAAAATTTATTTTCTGAGTCTGTAGAAGACAAGTTAAATATAGTTTTATAGCTGCTGCCTTGTTAAACAAATGAACTATTCTAAATATTAAAAATCTTATATAGTTCTGTCATACTGAACCAGTGCATTATATCTTATGTTAAATGTAATAAAGTGAATTTACTTCTCTTTATAAGAATAAATATCACAAATCTCTTATATTAAACATGAAAATGGTTTGTTTAATGAAATTAATATTATTTACTGTGATGTATTTTTATTTACACTTAACTCAGAAGTCACTTGAGAACTTTAGCTCTGTTTCAGTTAGTGTTCAGTTGCACAGAACAGAATTTATACTTAATTAGATTATGTAGGAAAATGTTTATACTGGGTATCAAATACATAATTGTCAAGGCTATCTGACATGAACTTGCCAGAACACATCTCAATGGCATGTCACTACCGGGTTACTAGTGGAGTTACTAACCTTAGCTGCTGTCTCTGGAACCATGCACACGTCCTGTGATTTTCAGCAGCAAAATGCAATCCATATTCCCTGCCTCACAATGCTCACGTAACAGTAGGGCAGCCAGACATCTTCACAATCATGTTTGCAAGGAGGAGCGAGAGAATCAGGACTGCACCTCACTTCTGCCTCTCAAGTCTGACGTGTATGCAACTCATTGGCATAGAGCAATGGTGTGAACCAATGGCCCATGGGCCACAGTGACCACACAAAGCACCCTTTCAGCACACAAGCCAAGTCCCTAGCCAAATGGTTAGCATCCACACAACAGTAAAGTTCATATTAATTCTGTAGGAGCACACCAAATATAGGCTTTTCTCTTTAGTTAATAAAAAGCTTTTGTATCATTGAAAGCTGTTACTGCATTTCTCTTTTAAGGTAAAAGATGTTAATGTATGAGTTGTTTCTAAACTAAAACTTCACTATTCAGGTTAAATTGTAGTACTGGCACTTTGCAGTAAATAGGCGGATTTTAGGTTGTAGTTTGTGCACTGATCTCTAAAATGTTTGCCATCACTGGCCTAGAGTAATCCAGAATCATAGTAGCAGAAAAATGTACATTTACATTTTTACCCCTGCATTATAAGAAAGCTCAGTAAGGAGACAGACACTGACAACTGTATCTGAGTATTTTATTGTTCAATAAAGATTTAGCACAGTGCATATTCTCTTACCATTTCAGCAGTCAGGACTATAGACTCAGCTTAGCTAGGTCCTTTGGCTAGGATTTCACCAGAATCCAACCAGTGTGCAGCCAGGCTGGTTCCCATCGAGAGAACCAAATCTCAACTGCAGAAAAGTCCTATACCAGATTTACTAAAAAAATCATTTCCTCATGATTATGGAATTATCAGTTACCAGCTTGGTTCGGGTAGTTGACTAGAGACTGTTCTCACCTCCTGAAGGTATCCTTTGGATCTTAGCAGCTGCCCTCAGCTTCTGTAGATTATTCACAGTTCTTTGCCTTTATATACTTCTCCAAAGTGACCACTTCATCAAGTCAGGAAAGAGACTGTACAGTGAATCTCCCACTTTCTTGCATAAAGTAACATAATCACAGCAGTGAATAGTACCTCATTCCCTTGCCATGTTCTTTTGTTATATATATAAAAAAGGAATTAACAGGTCCTGTCCACACCCAAATGGACAAAATTACGAAAAGGTGGGAACATCAGGAGATGGAGACTGTGGGAGGTGGTATTCCCTAGAGTCAGAGTCTGTGCACCACAGACATCAGTCTGTGTCATTATGCATGGCATTTGATGCTTTCTGCATGCAATCCATCCTTCTAAATAGCAGGTAATAGCTCAGGGATTTAGCTCAGTGGCACAGCACCTGCCTGGCAAGCATAAGGTCCTGAGTTCAGTTCCCATTAGCTGAAAAATAAATAACAGCTAATAGCAACATTGGTTTGCTTCCACCTGTCATAACACAATTGTCTCTATCAACAAAAGCACACTAATGTTTCCTAAGATTCAAATTTCTTGTCACTAATGTGAATCTTTCCACCAGTGATGTTTACTCCTCCCAATTCAGTCCCAATATCCTTTTGATACTCTGTGTTTGGATTAAACTGTACAATTGATTGTCATCACCTGAAGTTATATGAAACTGTAGGGAATACTTGGGGAAATAAATAGATTCTTATGTACAAATATACATCCTCAAAGAAACAAATAAAACTAAAAGGCTAGCGCAATCCTCATTTCTACTGCAGTGTCACCTAGAAACTCTAAAGCACCCCTAGGATTTCGAAGCAGATTTATTTACTTCAGTGGGCACTGATAGGAATCATTTCCAGAATATGAGGCCTCTGTCTCTGGTGGTCAAGGGCTTATATTGGATAAGCAAGCACAAAGTACAGAGGTAGAATGGTTTGCCAGTTGGGAATTGTTTTATACAATGTGCATCATAATGAGCAGCTGTTTCTAAGAGATGGGCATCCAGAACTGGGACCAGGAATAAGACCAGGAAGTGGGCGATTAAGAAACTGAAGTATACTGGCACATGTGGGATGCGGGCATTTTCTGCATTATAACAGGTAATGAGACTGTAAATATGGAGCTTTTTCCTAAACATACTGTAAATTAACTTTTTAGCCCATACTTGAAGCACAAGTATATGTGTCACCATCGCAGTTAGAATACAGAACAGTTCGTCACCCTAAAAGAACCTCCTCATGCCATCCCTTTTATAAACTCTTGGCCTTACCCTAACCAACCACTACTCAGTACTTTGTCCACCTTATTGAAAAGGTGGGTTTGGGAGATAGCAGCATAAGTGCCTGTGTGGCAAGTGCAAGGTTCCGAGTTTGACCCCTCATATAGGGAAAAATAATAAAATAATTTTTAAAAAAGAAAAGAAATGCACAGATAATTGTTTTCCCATCAGTCCTGCCCCTTACAGCCACATGATGAAGAAATAGATGCTTCTATCTGGAATTTCTCAAGCCAGAGAAAAGAGAGAATGCAGTACATTTTGTTGTGAATGGTAGCATCCTTCTGAGGTAGGAGTCAGAGTGGTTTTGCACACTCAGGGTTTATTCCACCCTTCTTAGGAGGGGTTTTTAGTTCTGTGAGCATAGCTATTCAGTGAAGTCTTTGCTTTTACTAGCTAGGGTCTTTCTTTGGCTTAAAGCACACTGATTCATGTGATACTGGCAGCTCTGCAACGCTAGTTCCTGCATGGCAAGACACGGTTTTCCAGGAGCTACATTCCTGGGCATACATCACTACAAGAAGCCTATGGCTCATATGCTCTAGTTTTCTGACACCAGAACTGCATCTTTCCCCATCCCATTGAGAAATCAGATTTCTATTTCCTAATTTTTCTTGTCTTCATTTGCAGGTAGTATCTTTATGGCTCTTTTAAAGATCTTTATCTTTCCATTTGTCTGCCATTTCTTTTTATGTATGTGTATCTCAGACTCATAGTGATCCTCCTGTTTTCAGCCTCCCCAGTACTGGGATTTCAGGTGTGCGCTGCCACACCCGGTTTCTGAGGCCAGCTCATCGTGCCTGGGCATGGGGCTAGTGCAGCAAGTTGTGGAAATTGAACTCCGGTCCCTGTGCTTGCCTAAGGAGGCACTTAGTCCACTAAGCTATGGTGTCTGTCCTTCTGCCATTTCTTGTGATCTAACTAGCTTTTTAAAAATCCTCTTTGGAATTAATGATTAAATTTTGATAACTGATTTGTGCAAGGCTGTGGTGAATTGACAACTGATGGTCAGTTTGTCACACCCTGCTGAACCGAACCAGCATAGTGCTGGATGTGGCATGCCTCCCTGAGGACTGTTGCCAGAACCGGGAAGAGGCAGAACTGGAAAAGAGGGGAGACTACTAAGAAAGCTGTAGGGAGTTCTTAGTCCTCCTGGAAGAGCCTGCCATGCTGGCTTTCCTGATGAACTTGGCTACTCTTCTCACCGAAGGAGCTTAGGAACTAACTGATTGTCACTGAGAATGGCTACAGTTCACTTCAAGAAAGCTCTGTTCCTCACTATGAGCATCACTTCTTGGCTCCAGAGGGGAAAGTGGTGCACTGCTCAGTCTCCTGGGGACTCTTGTCACATTGGATTTCCTGATGTAAACTCAGCTGTTCTCATCATCAGAAGAGCTTGGGACCTGACTGTTGCCAAGCATGGCTATGGTACTTTTTGGAGATGCTCTAGTTCTTACTTTAAACATGACTTCCTGGCTCCAGTGCAGATCCCTCAGCCTGCTGGCACAGATCATCTGGCTGTCATCGACTTTCTAGCCTCCACTACTGACCCTTGGGCCTTTCCAGCACATATCTGTGAAGCAAGCCTGCATGAGACATTGTCATGGGCTCTCAGCCTCCAGTTGGACTCATTAGAGGCATGGTTATAGGATCAAGGTCTTCAGCTGGACTCATCCAGAACATTTTGATGCAGTCAGGCCCTCAGCTGGATTCTTTGGTCTTTAGTTTTTGGACAGATTTACTGCACTCTGTTCATACATGATTCTTTATTTGACTATTATAACATAATTTTATAATTATGTGTCCTCTATTGTTCTCCTTGAAAAACCCTAAAGTATAACAAAGATGTCCCTATGTTTTTTAGGAGATAAATAGGCAAGTTAAATGACAATATAGTGGAAATTTTCCTGAGCTTCCACATACACATATATACTTTAGATCCTTGGTGTACATTCATTCCGTGTGTTTTCTCTGGGGATACAGATCCAGTGAATTCTACTTGACCTTTTATACTACAAATATCCCTATGACATTAGTCAGGGCAAATGTGGCATATCTGTGAGCTGCTGATTGTAGCTATTACACATTCATGAACTAACAAAGGACCAATATATTTGCAGATTCATGAGATACTGAGATGGATTCAATATAAGACTAAGTGACTGTAAAACTACATTATGTTTACTCAAACTAAGTCTCAGTTCACATGTAAAAATAACTTGGCTGTACAAATCAAGTGAGAATAGTATGCTGCTCATTTCTTTTGATTGGAGGTACCTAAAGACCATTTACCCACGAGCAAAATTTATTGTATGTCAAAACACATATTACTTCTCTGGCCACACCCCTCTGATGGAGATATGTTGCCACTTAGTCTTTGCCATTCTGAGTCCCCATTCTCATTAAAAATAGTGAATTCCTGTAATGGCAGCATATGATCTGCAGAAGGCAGACATTGTACCATGTTTTGAGAATACTATGCTTCTGTTGTTCTTGTAATTTTCAGTTCCTTGGGGAAAAGGGCATCGTCTTGGCTGTGAGCGGGGGGGGGGGGGAGACATGGTTAGGATGCAGATAATCAGGATGTGTGTCAAAAGTGTACCCCACTGTTCCTGTCTGCTTGAGTCTTTGGAGTACTTCCTCTACATCATACCAAGAAGTAGCTGCTACTTCAACTGTACTTAATAGGGCTAATTTTGAGCCTCACCTTCAGTCAACTAACTAAGCAAACTGAACTTTCAATTTGGTAAGTCAGTAATTGAATCCAGAATCTCTGGTAAGTTTTCAGAATTTGATATATTTGGCCTAATCTAAAATTGTTTTCCTCCATGCTAAATCATTCTCAATACATTCCCATACATATTCTTCAGTTTTCTGAAATAACTTATGAAAATCTTGCAATTCTTATCACCTTCCAATTTAGACTTTATATTTGTATCCTCTCAATTCTCTCATCTAACTGTATAGTTGTTCTGTCTAGAAACATTCAGAGAGGGTAGGAATGGTACATGAGAAGATTTAAATTCCCCTGAAAATAACTTTAGTGAATTAAAGCAAGGCCTGACCAGCGTTAGCAAATGTGCTGCTTCTGCTGGTAGGGAAGGCCATTGGTGAGGTATTTATGGTCACCTGAGTCTACCCAGAGCTCCCCTCATTCATATATATATATATATATATATATATATATATATATATATATATATCTGGGAATTGAAACCGGTGAACATGGAGCCACATCACCAGCCCTTTTATGTTTAGAGACAGGCTCTCACCCAGTTGTCCAGGCTGGCGTCAAGTTAGGAATCCTCCTATCTTCACTTCCCAAGTATCTAGGATTACAGGCTGGCAGTACCATACCTGGCCTTCTATTATTTGTATCTACTCTCATAACTATCCTTACTTTCACAAAAGTAACCAAGTAAGGCTGTAAATTCAAGGTATATCGTAATTTAATCTATAGGATCAGACTGATTTTAAGTATTGTCAACTGAATAGCAATAAGAAAATCTGGGCACAGTGGTGCATGTCTGAAGTCTCAAATGCGTGAAAGGCTGAGGCAAGAGGATCACTTGAACCCAGGAGTTCAAGGCCAGCCTAGGCAACATAGTCAGACTTCATCACTTAACAAAATAATAGAAACTCACAATTTCCTATTTCTTTAGCTAGTAATTTAAATCCTGTGACTGTCATTTTCTTTTTTAGACTGCATACTTAAAAAGAGTTAGCCCACTTCACAGTTCTTAGATTCATTACTAATGTCAAAATAATCTGTAGTTGCAACTACCTGATCCATGTGACCTTGCCTTTGGTAGTCACTGCATTACAAAAATCCACTGATGATCATTTGGCTAGTTTGCTATTCTGTCCTGGGCATAACCAGCATTCCATCTCCTAATATCAAGACTATCACTACATTCAGGCTAAACCTGGTTATCCCCTCAGTCCATTTTCTTGGTGTACTGATGCCTACAGTCCCATTGTTTGTGGATCAGGCTTCAGTCTCACAAAAGGGAAATCACTCTGGTTTAAGGAGGAAGCTGTTTACTGTAGAGCAGGAGTGATTCTGTCCTTGTGTTTTGTTTCTGTCAATCCTTGTCACTACATACAGGCTTTGTGGGGCCTCTAATGGAAACCTTGCCACTTCACTATTTTCTAAAAGAAATAAATGAACATTGAAAATATGATGGTTTTAAAATATATTTCCCAAAGTTTTGCCGGGCTATTGAAGAAATTTATATCAAGATGGCCATCTGTCATCTCATTGTTCCCCACACCTTGTTGATCCCGTCAAGCTCATGTCCTTCTCAGTGTCCTCACTCTCCACATATGTGGCCCCCTCCTTCAAGCCATTTGAAGAAACACAGTATATTTCTCCTCACTGTAGGTTGCTTCTCTTGAGAAGCCCACTAGCCCTATTGTGTTTTTTTCAGGCTACCTTGAAATTCCAATAAACAAACTTTGTGTATTTCTAATTTTTTCTCTACTTAACTTTCTCATACTGTGTTTTATTAAAAAAATAACTCATTTTAGGGCCAGCCGTATAGCTCAGCGGATTAAATGCTTGCTTAGGGAAGTGCAGGGGCTGGCAGCATAGTCTGGGCATGATGGCTCGGGCCTGTAATCCCAGCACTTGGGAGGTACAAGCAGGAGGATCACTCTGAGTCAGACCCTACACAAAAAAAAGACAAAATAACTTTTTTTGTCATGTTTTCAAAAGGAGTAAGTAAAGGAAAAGAAAGGACCAATCTACAAGATATCTTCTTCTTCCCCACTTCAAGATGTTGGCTTTTTTCATGCCCTATTATTTCTTGAAACTACAGAGTTAATGCTTATTTCCCTAGTTACTGATTAATGGTATCCTAAGCATCTTGGTTTAAGTTAATGCGACTTGATCATTCCTTGCTTACCAATCCAAGAGGAATTTCCTCACATGATTGCATTTAAAAACTGAAGTTAACTATTGTGCTTTTTCTCTTTAGACTAGTAATTCTCAGAAAGCCGGGGTAAATTTTTCATCTTCTAACCCAAGACCTGAATGAACTCATAGAGTCATTTAAAATAAAGTGATTGAATTCTGAATACCATTATTTATCTGACCACTAATTTGTGGAGTAACAAACCCTTGAAAACTATAACAGGGCTGAGATTAGCATCAAGAAATATTCTGTTCCTCCTCCCTTCAATCTTGTCCACACTTCTTTCCTCTAGAAGTTTTAAGTAGTGTGAAAACTTGATTTTTATTGTAATTTCATTTTAAATGACAACAGTTACATGCATCTATGGGGTACAATGTAATGTGTGCATCCACCAGCACGTATACAACATGGAATGATTAAATGATGCTAACAATATATACCTCCACCAAATACTTTTTGCTCTCAGAACAGTTATAGTTTACTCTTTCATCAATTTAGCAATACACACAATTGTTATTAACAGTGATCATCATGCTGTACAGTAAATCAACAAGACATTCTTCCTGTCTAACTGAAACGTTTTACCCTCATTCCATACTTCGTCCACACTCACCCACCCCCACCCCAGTAGCCTAAGTGACTCAGTGTGAATTTCTTCTTCTTTAACATTACAAATCTTTAGGAAAACCACAAAGTATTCTCTCAACTAGTTTGACTTTTGAGATTCTTCTACATTATAAATAAGATCTTTCAATATTTATTTATGCCTGACAATTTCTCTTAGCATAATGTTTCTAGATTCATCCATCTTGTCACTAATAACAGAATTTCCTCTTTAAGACTGGATAGTGTTCCATTGTATATATGTATCACATTTTTCTCTTCTATTCATCAGTTAATAGGCACTTCAGTTGCTTATCTTGGCAGTGGAATCATTTTCATGTCCTCATGAATAATCCTGCAGTGAAAATGAGAATATGCACGTGTGACATTCTCACTGCACTTCTTTTGGGTATCTAGGTATTGTAGAGCAATTCTAATTTTAGTCATTTGCATGACCACCATATCGAGGTTACAGGATTATACACCAATTCTAATTTTTAACAACTGCCATGCTGCATTTCATGACTATAAATTTGCATTCCTATCAACTGAAAAAGTTATTTTCTCTACATCCTTCCCAATATTTGTTATTTTAACTGTTTTTTTAATAACAGCCAATTTCACAATATCTTGTAGTTGTAATTTGTTTTTTATTTATTTTTATAGCTTTATCACTTTTAATAAGAAATAACAATGAGACAGTTTCAAAACACATTAGTAGGACAGCCACAATAATACATACAATGTATATTGTTGTCTTCCTAGTAGTTGCTCAGAGTACAAGATGTAGACATGGCAATGATTGATAGAAAATACCAATTCCAAGGTAAGTCTAAGATGTTTGATACTCAGAAAGACAGCGATGTCATGCTCAAGTACCTATGTTATACAGTAATAGTATCACTAAGCTTTTCTTCTGAAGAGTTAAGAATATAAGTTTACTGACAAAAATTACAGAAAAAGAAGATCTACAAGGATAGCCAATATTTTGACCTGAGCTGTTCAAGATCAGTGAGGACTCATGACATAAGAGAACTTGAACTGTAAGATCTTACAACTCACTTGTGTCCCAAATTTTTAAGAAGACTATAGAGCCACAGAACAAAGTGATTGATGATGTATAGTGTGCCTAAGGAGAGTCACCTAGAGAGAAAACATTCTCTCAGGCTTTCACAGAGAGCAAACTGGTCAAGCAATGGCCATGGGTCATCCAGATGGCTGACACTGACAACAGCTCTACAAAGCACTGCACAGGGTTACAAAGTAAATCCTGAGGGGAAATGACTGACCTTGAGAGATACAAAAGTTACATGTTTTGCTATACAGGTCTTGCTTTAACTTGCCTTTATTCACCGAGCAGAAAAGTGTAACCACAAGGCATGAAATGGAAAGCTAGATTACAATGCTGAGCTGTAAAAGGCTAAAATTATCAGCATCCAACATTGCCAGTTTTACAGATAACCCATTGTGATTATCAAACATTGGATTATGTATACAACTACTTTCTCTTAGTTCACTGAGAAGACATTTTGTTGTACCAATAATGATTTCAAAAATTATAACATCTGCACCCTATGCTCTGTACAACAAAAAGGATGACAACAATATGCATTATATCAAATATTGAAATATACTACTAACATGTTTTGAAACTGTCACATTGTTATACATTGTTATTTCTTATTAAAAGTAATAAATAAAATAAACTTTTATAAACTCAAAAAAAGAAATAAAAATTTAATTTGTATTTTACAGATGATTGCTGTCGCTGAGCACTTTTTTCAGTCTGTTGGCTGTATACATATATATTTAAAGAAACGTCTCTTTGCATCCTTTTTCCATTGTTGGGTCTGAAATGTTTGTGTAACTCTCAGTCACATTTACACTTTGAAATCTAATTTTCAATGCAATGCTGTTGAGAAATGGATTAGGAGTTGATAGTGTCATGTGGAGTGTGGTGGATACTGGGATTTGACCCAGGGCCTTCACATTGAGCTACATACCTGGACCTTTTTAATTTTTTTATTTTGAAACAAGGTTTTGCTAAGTTACAAAGTTTCCCAGGCTGTTCCTAAACTGCCCATATGGTTCCTTCAAACAAGAGGCTTAAGGAGACTTGTTTTCCCTTTCTGCTAGAGTTTTTGAAGACTTGGCAAGAAGTTACCATGGGTGAAGCAGACTATAATCCTGCACTATATTCTGGATCTGCTTACACCTTGGCATTGGCTGTCTGAGCCTCCAGAACAATGAGCATTGCATTTGTGTTGTCAGTCATTCAGTCTAAGGTATTACCTAGTTACTGCAGCCTAAATGGGCACACACACTCATTTTGTAAACAGATCATTTGTTATCTTGCTAATGGGTTTTTTGTTTCTTTATACGATATATTCTAGATAGTTCCCCCTCATCACGTAAATGATTTACAAATATTTTTCTCAACTCCTGAATTATTTGTTCATTCTGTTGTTTTCTTTGCTATGCAGCAGCTTTTAGTTTAATGAAATGTTATGTGTATATTTTTGCTTTTGTTGGCTGTGCTTTGGGATTTATATCTAAGAAATGACTGACCAGAATAACTTCATGTACTTTTCCCCTTTTGTTATCATTTAGTAGCCTTGTAGTCTCTAGTATTACATTAAAGTCTTTTATCCACTTGGGGATGTTTTCTTGTACTGTGAAATAAAGGTTCAACTTCTGGGGTTTTTTTTGTTGTTGTTGTTTACTTTTGTGGGGATTGTGAGTGGGTATTTTGTCTTGAGGGGTTTGTAATTGGTACTGGTCATTGAACCTAAAGTCTTCACACTGAGCTACATTCTCAGATTTTTTTTCTTTTTGAAACAAGCTCTTGCTAATTCATGAAGTTGTCCAAACTGCAATTCTCCTGCTGATTTTTATTTTATTTTATTTATTTATTTTTGCGGTACTGGGGATTGAACTCAGGACCTTGTGCTTGAGGGTAGGCCCTCACTGCCAGCACTCTACTTCTATGAGATCATCTTTATGGGAATTGGAATCACGATGGTGTGCGACATTTGCCATTCCGTGATCATTGTGACGTTAGTCACAACGTCTAGACATGGAAACAACTAAACTGTCCAGCAACAGATGAGTGAATATTGAAAATGTGGTGCATATACACAACAAAATCCTATTCAGTCTTTAAGAAAATAGGCTGTCATCTGCAACAACATGGATGAACTTGAAAGGAATTTAATGACGTAACCCGGATGTAGCAAAGCACTGTGTAATTTTTTACATAAAATCTAAAAGAGGTAGTATCCTTTTGACTTAATTATTCTATAAAGTGTGAGACTTCATTGAATTCAAAGTCTTTCTATTATTATTATTTTTTTGTTTGGCTTCTGCCTGTCCACTTGTTCCTGCTCTGTGTTTTTTCTCCATAGAATTGTTTTTGTTTCTTTGACAAACATCATTCTGGCACAGGCATGTGGGGGTATTCACCTTGATTTTTCAAAGGTGTTTTTGTTGGATACCAATTTCTAAATTACTTTTTGTTTTTTTCCAAATTTTGAAAAGATTATGCCATTGTTTTTAGCTTTTATTGGTTTTGTTAAGCTGTCAGTTTTGTTTTTGTTCTTTTGAGGTTAATATGTCATTTTCTTTCTGTCTTTTTAATTTAAAAATATAAAAACCAATAGGATCCCTAAAAGGAGAATTTGGAGAAAAAAAGAGAAAGCAAGGTAAAAACACATCTAATACTACCACCCCAACATAATCACTTGTAGAAACTGTATTTGTAAGCATTGAAAATGTTCTGAATTCCTCAATACTCCACCCATATCTGTGCTACACAGGGAGCCTAGTTTGGAGTAATGACATGAACTGCAGATTTTGCAAACCATTGCCTTTGGAAACCACCAAATGTCTCTTCTCCCAGGAACTCAAGAATAGCTACTGGTCTCACATGTGCAATTTCACATATGCAGCATCTTGGACAGCTTCTTCAAGCTGATTAGCAAACAAGATACACAGAAATATGAGCAAAGAAAAACTGTAATATTTTAGCTCACGCTAAGAGTGAAGGAATAAAGTTTAACTTTTCTAACAATTTCCCTAGATGTTTTTTATGCCAGAATTACTAGGATTTCTCTCTCCAAATTTTCTAGGGTTGTGTCTGTTGAAAGGCTATTATGCTGAAGTTACTTTCATAGTCCTTATTAGAATACAACTTTATATAATCTTTTAGTTTGCAAAGCAGTTTCATCATACATAGTCACAACTACACAAATTTCACTCTCAGCAAACTGATGAGGTTAGTAGGCTAAAGATTGTCTCCATTTTGGAGATGAGAGGAAATTCTTGCCTAAGGCATTACAGATAATAAGTGGTAATACAAGGACACACACCTAATAAAGGCTCCTGATGACCTGTAATCTTTCTTCACACCACACTGCCCTCACCTCTGAAAATATAAAACAGCCATTTGAAATTTGCTGTCTATGAAGAGTGACTTTTTGTTAAGCATTTCTTACATATGGGAAGTATCAGCAATTTTACAAGGAACATTGTGGCAATTAAACACGTTCCCATGGTTGTGTTTACACGGGAAAATATTTGACTCTTAGCCTAAGGCTAAGAGAGGTTACTCCTAGAGTAATAACTTCATTGCATGAGTGTCCATGGAAATGCTCCCCAAACTAGAAGCTTAATATAGAATTTGAATTTAATGCCAAGAGCAGAAAGACAAATACGTGATGTTCTGATTTGTGGAAACAAAAAAAATTGATATAGAAACACTCTAAAATCTTGGACTGAGACTAATTTGTTCTGTAAATTTTCACAAGCTGAGCAAGCATTTTGTAATAAATTTGAATCTGATAAGCCAGCAATATCTTGCATATGATTATATAACTTCCTCACTTATCTCCTTCACACTAGCTGCAAAGGTTTTCAAGGGTAATTGCATGTTAAATTTTATTTGTACTTCATATTTTCTTTATTATTTTATATTGTAATCATTTTATATGAAAATTTTTGGTTGTACAATAAATCATCTGCGTTTCCATTATTTCTTATGGGGAAATTCCCTTTGATATACAATTGCTTTGGATTCCAGTGTTTCCACAATAAGCACAAGTGTGCTTGCAAACCAAAGTTTCACTGTGTTGAAAACAGTGGTTATGGAGGCTGGCAAGGTTGTGGGGGGATAAAGAAAGAATGATTAGGGGGTACTGGGGTGTACTTGGCTAGGAGGACTACTTTCTAATGTTCTATAAGTTTGCAGAGTGGTTTGATAATGATTAAGAGAGTATTTCAAAGTAGTAGGATTTTGAGTGTTCCCAGCACAAAGAAATGATATGTCTTTGCTGCCAAGTACCCGATCCAGTCATTCCTTGTATACATGTATTGAAGTGTCACAATACCCCCTATAAATATGTATAATTACTGTGTCAATTTCATAAACATATTCTTTTAAAAAGAATTTCAATTTAAATTGAATCTCTTCCCCAAGTCTTCAGGACTCAGTGAAAGTAAAGAAATAGAACATGTGTCCCCATTCTGCCCAATATAGACACAGACTGGGACAGAACTCTATCTTAGACAAACCTTCTTACTGCTGTGGGTTTAAGGAAGAGTTTGCTTATCTGAATCACACCATTCACCCAAGACTTCCCACCAAGGAAGCCATATACACAAGGAGCCATCATAGAAGTAAGAAAACTTCTAATAAAACTTAATCTAAGAATTCACCATAGGTTTGGTAACCTCACCCTCCCCTCTTTCTGTCCCTTTTGCAAGGATCTCCGTTTAAAAGGTGGATTTGGAAAATATAGTTTAGGAAGCCCACCCAGCCCTGACCTCAACTCTTGAGAGGCTAAAGCCTTCAGAACAAATTTATCCTGACCAGGTAATCTAACAACTAGCAGTATGGACTACAGAATCACAAATGTTGATCAGTTTTCACTGTGAAAAAATGGTGTAGTGCTTGATCTCAGACTAGTTAGATTAGTAACTCCTATGTAGAGAAACGAAAGAAAGGGACATACTTATATGATTCCTCTAAAACTCCACTTGACATATTTGCTCTCCACCACGGACCAAAGCTGAAGCACAGAGAGAAGGTTAAAAATACTCTGCTTCCTTAATACTAGAGAGGAAGTGCACTTGCTGTTCCCATCTGCCTATCAGGGAGGGGCTGCTTTCTGTGCCGGTGCCTGCTCTTGGGTTGCCATGGTGATGAAAGAATGAAGCACAAGTAACTGCCTAAAGAGAAATTCAGTGCCGCCCAGAGATCAGCAGTGTAGGAGGGAGTGGTGAGATTCCTCTCTAGGTAGACCCAAGCTTGCCAGCACTTCGGCTCCACATGGGGGTTAAGGAAAGGGCCTTTGGGCTCAATGATTTATTTCAGCAGCATTCCTGTTATTAGCAATATAGAAGAATGAAAGAGAACAGCGTCCAGCACTGACAGCCAAGCCTGCAGTCTTTATTCCCAGAATCATATCAAGTGACACAGAGTTTCAAGTTGAATCATACTAGTTCCTTCAGTGCCTGAAACCAGATGCTGTCATGTGGACCCATGTGAATGACATACATCAACACTCCCCAGTCTTTGAGCTGACTAGCAGTGGGTTTGCCAGGGCCTGACAAATAGCTCAGCAGATTAAAGCATCTACAAGCAGGCACAGTGGCCAGGGTTCTGCTTCTGGGCCTGCTGTGCCAGCTCTGCCCCCAGGGAGCACTGATATGGAAAGTGAGACTAGGTATGGTGGCACAGGCCTATACTTCCAGCACTTGTGAAGCTGCAAACAGGCAGATCACTATGAGTCCAGTCTAGTAGTGAGACCTTGAACACCCTGTAGACCCTTCCCTAAAATATCAACAAAAGAGAGAAGAAATGAGTGTGCCCTTTTGAGACCCCAACAGTGATGTCCAGCATGAGATGATTGACTGAATCAAACTGCCCATGCATACAGCTACCCTGTCAGTAGTTCACACAGTTTAGTTTGGCAGCAAAAATAATGCTGATGAGCTCAGACCTCTAATTCAACCTTTGACTGTGTGCTTGTCATGTTTGAGACATGTGACTATTCTGCATATCCAGTCCTAGCAGCACACAGCCAATTTCTTTCAGACAAGGAACAGTAACTTGATAGTGTAGTGGGGATAGCTCCTAGTCTTGGCATCAGTAAAAGCAGGACATGTGTTAGTCAGTGTATTTATATAACCTTCCAAAGCAAACTGGGTCCTGGATTACAGATGCTTCACATTTAGCCAGAGATCAAAGTCTTGAGTGACTTCAAGGGCTAATGGAAAGCGCTAAATTCAGCATCAGGATTGTAAATTTCAGTTTCATTCCTGCAATCACTTTGTGGACAACGGCAAGCAAATCACTTTCCTTCTCTCCATATCCAATTTCCTCATTGAGTATTAAGAGAATCAAATGAGGTGTTCAATCCTTGGGGTGCCGTGCCAGCCCCACCACCAGGGCACACTGAGACCCCACTGAGACTAGGCATGGTGGCGAGCCCGTAATCCCAGCACTTGGGAGGCTGAAAACAGGAGGATAACTAGAGTCCAATCTGTGTAGTGAGACCCTGTAGACCTAGACAAAATATATACATATATATGTATATATATGAATCAAAAGAAATTATGGATGTTAATTTTATTAAATGTATAAACTGCCAAATGTGTAGAGAAAGATTGTCAACATTCACAGGAGACTGAAGAACAAATATATGCAACCTAATATTCTTAAACATGTACATGGAGAAAATGTATCTCAGCTTGTCACCACGTAGCGTCTGAGAAAGTTTCCCAAGGAGGAGATGGAAGTCTCAACTCACTCTACCCACAAGATAAGTTTATAGATGTGTAAACTAAGGCTTTGAGACTAATCTTCTCTTGAACACTTAAATATTGGAAAAACAGTATTTCAAATCCAGATTTGGTTTAATTCCAGGACCTGTCCTGTTTTCTGCTCATAGAATCTTCTGGATGTCTGGGTCTCCTGATCCCTTACCTAGGGCTGTAAATTTAGATCTCAGCCACTAGAGGGTGCTGCCTCTCCCCCGTCAGTAGACACTTGTGTAATTGTTGGGGACTGGAATTGGACGTTAGCACCTTGAGAATGAAAACTCTTTTTTTTTTTTTTTTTTCATGATTTAATATTTTTATTGCTTAAATTTAACAATGGTTATATTACATATTTTCATCATCAGACCAGTTTAGATTAATAGATATAGGTATATAAATAAGATTGATAAAACAATTAAACATTAACACATTCAATAAACATTACTTTTTTTTCTTTTCCCCTTATTTTAAAAATTGACACATTGCATATTGTCCTCACAATAGTTCTACAGAGCACAGTGTGTGCACATAACCCACCTTCGTATTCATGTTGCTAAGAAGAAAAATAAAAAGAAAGGAAAAGAAAATTCTTCTTTTTGGACTAAGAGCAAGCAGATGCATACACAGGCAAATGTTCTGCAATTGCAGTGGGCCACCAGTGAAGCTTGTAATGTCGGAGGCTATTGATCTAAGCCTCCTAAAACTCATCTAGCTCTGCTCTACGTTCCATGCATTGTAATTAAGCTTTTTTTTTTTTTTTTTTTGGCTGGGTGATCAAGGGCAAGTCAAACCAAGACCTGTATAACAAAACATTCATTTTTTTGGTATCTTCCAGGGTCAAACCCCCTCAGGATTAAGTTTGGGACCATATACAGTACTTTGTAGAACTGTTGTTAGTGTCAGCCTTTGGGATGAGTCATGAGAATGAAAACTCTTATTAAAAGATCCTAGGGCCAGATTCCAGCTGGTTCTTGGATTCTCCTTTTACCTCATTAAATTCACACTTGACCTAAAGCCTCAGGCATCACTAGTGATGGGACAGGAGCACTGTGCCTGCCTCACCAAGGAAGAGCCCAAGTTTAGAAGCTCCTCCCAGCAGACCCACACTTTACAGCCAGCACTAAGCCTGGGCAGCCAAGGCTTAGTCCACCCTGAAGCAGTGCCATGATGAGGGGCGGGAGCACAATTTATCACTTCCTTGACCATGGGCAAATGCTGTCACCTCTCAAATCTTGGATTAGCAATGTGTTAACTACTGGACTTTGAGCAGATTTCTTTCACCTCTCTGAACCTATCAAACCAATATAATGACAATACTCACATATGGGCTGTTGAAAGTTTAAATGAAGTAATACATGTAAAAAGCCTGGTATTTAGGAAGTGCCACAGATTACTGACTGTGTGGTGTGGGTCAGATTTAAAAGCAAAAACAGTGCAGTGTGGGGGTCCATGCTTGTAATCCCAGCGCTCAGGAGGCTTGAACAGGAGGATCATGAGTTCAAGGACAGGCAGGGCTGCAAAGTGAGCTCAAAGCCAGCCTGATAGCGAGACCTTGTCTTGAAAAAACTAAATACATAAATATAAATGAAAAAAATGCCCCTGTTATGCAGGGTGCTTCACACCTGTAATCCAGTACTTGGGAGGCTGAGGCAGGAAGATCACCACAAGTCTGAGGCCAGCCTGGGCTATAGAAGTTTAGTGCCAGTCTAAACTATTAGTTATTGTCTCAAGGAAACAAAAGCAAACAAACAAAAAAACTAAAAATACTCCAAGCTTCAGTTTTACTAACTCCACCTATCCATACTTCAAGGTGGCTGTATTAGTTAATACATGTAAAGTTTCCAGTTGCACTTCCATACCACAGTAAGAATTAGCAGATTATTCTCTTCCCCTGTGGACAGAGAAGACCCACTATCCTACCCACTTAGTATCCCCACCTCCTACCTACCCACCCCCGAGTATGCTTTTCTGATTATCAACATTTGCTTCCTTTCTTCCCTGGTGATCTCACCTCACTGTTCCAGGCTTTTCGGGGCCTGGTGATGATTGCTATTTTTGGTTTAATCCTGCCTAATAAGGCTTATAGCAACGTCCACCAAGTGAATAAACTGAAGTACAAATGAAGGAATCTGAGCACTGCCATCTTGAGCAGACAGTTCTCTAAACGACCCCTCCCAGCACAGCGGCACTGGGAACTCAGCACGTGATCAGCCCTCCTCCTGTCAGCAGTCACTGCTCCCTGCGCTTTCGCAAGCTCAGGCTTGGGCAATGGTGTGCTGAGTTCCCTGAAGCCCTGTTCTCTGCAGGGAGCCACAGGCCCCTATCACTGACCCGCATCCTGTAAGCCTATGAAAGACCCCAACGTGGGATAAGAGCTGATGATCTGCTCTCTAGAGCCGGATCAGTCCCTCTCAGGTTTGTTGGGAAGTAAACCTCTGCTGCTGAACTCATACCTCTGTTTCTTCTTTTCCTTTTCCCTAGCACAGAGACCTGCTAACTCTTAGCTTTCTCACTCATAAATGTGGGTAATAATTGTGCCTGTCTCCTGGAATTTCTGTGATTATGATGTCATAGAAAATGGGTGGAGTATGTACCTGGCAGAGTATTATAACGACCAGTTACACTGTCCTGTTTTGTTTTGCTTTTGTAGTGCAAGGGATCAAGCCCAGGGCCTTTGCTACATTTTTATACCTAGGTGTGTGCACACACATGCGGCTATTGTAAACCTTCCCAGTTGGGAGTAAACCGAAACCACAGTAACCAGCACCAGGCCCCACACAGGTCAAAAAAAAAAAATGAATTCAGGCCACATAACAACTTGTCTGGGAGAAGGATTGGCTTCTGCTTTACAAGAGGAGATGGGGGAGGAAATGAGACAACAGGTCTACCCACTAAATAACTACCCTGGTACTGTTGTGAGAAAAATCTTAAAAGCGAGGGTAGGTAACAGTCCCTGGTGCAGGGCGAGGGGCTTTCCAAGTTCAGAGGCATAGTATAGACAACTATGTTAGCAAGCAAGTGCACAATGGGGCAGAGACATGATATATTAGATAAATACAGAGTGCAGTGAGATCATTTAAAAGCACAGAGCTGGCCTTAACACTAGAAAGGAGTGGGCCAGTGAATAGCCAGCATGTAGTAGTTATTCCTGTTATATAGCAGATGCCCTTATGTCTTCAGTGCAGGAGTTCATATGATTACCTCTTCCTGCAAGTTTTCCTCCTCCATCTGTGCCTACAGCCATCCTTCAAGGTCCAACTCAATTGCAACCTCGTTCTCAAGAGGTATAACCTCTCTTTATGGCTAGCAGTTAAGAAAAAACAGGATCCATTGCAAGCTGGGGTAGGAACTTTTGAGAGACAAGGACTCGTTAGCTTGATAGGGCTGGATTGAGATCTCTCAGTTTTGCCTAGAGATTTTCTCCTCAGTTTGTGCTATGGAGTTGAAACTGCTACAAGGACTTGATATACCCGTGGTAAAATAACTCACAGTGTGCTCTGGTCAGTCAGAACAGTAGATCCTGAGGGGATTGGAAGGCAGTCCAAGAAAGGGGACTGAGAGAAGAATGAGACAAAATGTCTGCCCAGTAAACAATATCATGTAGTTGGGGGAGTGAGAAGAACTCATTCTGAGTTAAGAATTACTGCTCCAAAGGCTTTAGGGTCTTTAAACACCTGAGGATTTAAACATTTGTAATTCTATGCTATATAATACTTTAAAACCAAGGATATTGGGATTCCAAGAATTTTAAATCCTTATAATCGGTGGTGTAAAAGGAGTGAAGCAATTTTTGAGCTGAGAAATGCTAGGAGTTTAGAATGCAAAAGAAGGATTTTAAACAGAACACTGGACATGTTAAAATACTAATTAATCCTCTATTAAATCATTTTTTGGTTTAACGCTTGGGAAATGATTTCCAAATTATCTTTCTCAAAGTCTTGGGATTCCTGAAGGTATTACACAAAAGACTGTACAGAGTGTTGTTTTACAAGAGAGAGGAAGCTAGGGGCGAGATTCTACTCCTGTTGTTTGGGGCTAGCATTTGAAATGTTGAATGGTAAAGCAAGATATACTAGGCCTCCATTATCGGTATTCTTAACTATTTTGTTTCTAAAGGAGCTAAATATTGCAAAGATGCTTCGATTGGGAAGCCAGGGAGAACAGGTAGAGATGGCTGACAGATCAGCCATTCGTTGAATGAATTAGTCGTTACTAACTTCCGCCTATAAGCTTGTTTTATAAAATCTATAATAGCTAACACAATCACTGTTATTCTGACTACTGTCTCATATTGAGTGAATTTATTGTGTGCCAGGAATGAGGAGATGGGTTCAGTGGTAAATAAGATGCCCAAGGTCATAGAGCTAGCACATGGTAGCAGTTCCCTTGCAATCAGAAATAGAATGAACTAAAGGTATTAAAGTGGTTAAATATCCATTGCTTAGCAATCTTAATTAAGGAACAAGGTTAAATTTTGACCAACAGATGGCACCAGTGGGTGAGCTTGATGGCCTGCCTGCTCTAGTCTGACTTGGGAAATCCCAGCTGGGACTTAGGACTCAGTCTGTCTCAAGTTGAGAGAACAAGTACAGAAAAAGCCATCATTTTCTCTCTAATACGTTGAAATGAGCCTGTCCTCTTTGTAGGCTAGCAAACTGACAGGGAAGTAGGGAAGTGGGCAAGTGAAGGAATAGTCACGACTTTGCTAAGAACTGCCTTGAGAATCACAATGCTTTTCCTTCAGCATTTCCTGAGCACATGCTTTGTACTTGGCAATGTGTGCAGTGTGCCTAGAGATTTTGATACAGGGGTATCAAACACTCCATTTTTCTGCATAGAGATAGAGGCAGATGCCATGGCCGAGGGGCCACTAGATGAAGGAACCTGGCCTGTACTTGGGGGCATGGAGAGGCTTCCCAGAGTATGAATTATCTTTTTGGGTGAATAGAGTTCATGAAGAAGCATGACAATTTGGAAAGGCATTTCAGACAGAATATTTAAGCCAAAGAAGCATTAGAAAGCATACCATACTGAAGAATAAACAATATACATTTCAAATACTACGGAATTCTAGAGATTCTAAAGAGAAAGGCAAAAGCCAGATGATTTAAACTCTGAGAATATTGCAGTTATGACTTGACTTGTGAATGAATAGCACTCGTGTGTGTGTGTGTGTGTGTGTGTGTGTGTGTGTGTGTGACTGTGGGTGTGCATACATGGGCTTTTCGGGGTTAAGAAATGAACAATAACAACAACAACAACAACAAAACCCACAAATAAACCATAATGCTAGCTGATGCAAGGCAAAGACATGGCCTGGTCTATGTGGTAGCCAGAGTAAAAGACAAACTTCCAAAAGACACTGTTATGGTTTATGTCTAGTTGTGCCCCCAAAGCCTCATGCAGTCGTGGGGCAGGGACTTCTATAGATTGACACTTGACTCATGAGTCACTGGGATTATGAGATTTGTACTGATCTAGAGTTTGAGACTTGATGCATGATCCCTGGGATTATGTGTTTGACTACTGATGGGATTGTTGGTCTGAGTATAGCTGGGACTATAGGTGTGGTCTAGGGCAGATATCCTAAGGCAGATTGGAATATAAACAGTGACAGAGAGACAGAGTCAAGCTGTTGTTGTTGCTCTCTGCTCCCCTGGTTGTTCTGTTGCCTGTGTCATGATTGTTGCTGTTCCACCGCCATGAACTGGATGCTCTCTGCCCTGCTCCACTCAGCCTTGGGCCAGCCGAATATGGGCTGAAACCTCTAGTAACTGTGAGCTAATAAACCTTTCCTTCCTTCATTTTGAGTGGTGGGTATCTGTCCCAGCAACCGAGTAAAAAGTAACTAGGACAGGCATGTTCCAGTCAAGAAAACAAGTTGAAGAGAAATTGAGGCAGAGATAAAGTGAAGGTGTGAGCTATGTTGGATACAAAGAACAGCAAGGGGATAGAATTAGCAGGCTTGAGTAGTCCTCCAAACTCTTCATACATATACTACCAGTTCTAAGCCTCAAACAAAACTGTACCTCTAACTTTCCTCTCAAGTCCCAAACCCTACTTGCAAATTGCAAAGGGCCCTATGGGGGCCTTTTTCACTTTCCAAGCTGATCTTGAAGCTTAATCAAGCCTGATCAAGTTGGCAGAGATAGCCTGGCCCCATGCTAGGTTCCTAACTCTTCATCCTGGATGTATAAAACTGTAGAATGACCTCAGGTAGAACAATAATTTGGCCTTGACCTGGCCGCTCCCTCTTTGCCCATGACTTCACGACATGAGCAAAGTTCAGTTTAGAAACCAGCACAATTCCAAGAAAAAAAAGCAAACATCATGCAGTTTATTTTTCTCTTGATTCATCCTATGCCAACACATAGACTTCAATGGATAACACACAGCATGAAAGGAGTGGGGTCAAGTAAGCTGATTCTCTAGACACCTGCTTCCTTTCCTTCAAGATCCATGAGGAAAGAATCTAACTTTGCTGTAATTGGGTGTAGCTGTTCCTGGAGGTCAACCAGAAGTAGTGCTTTCATCTTGGAGGGCAAACTATGCGTCCACTTCAGAAGGCAGGTGGCAGGGGTAGGGTAGGTGATGGGATCCTGAGGTGTGACTCCTGACCTTTACATGGTTACGCCCTATCCTGTGCTAATTTCTGGTCTTCCTTCCCTGAGAGATCCTAGGTACTGTCACTGTTCACACAAGAGCAACCTGGCAAAGCAGATGCTAGAGGCCTGCCCTCATGGGTCAATTGGGTGGGCTGCATGAGTTAGACAATTGAAGCTTGAAGACCTAACTTTCAGTCCAGAGAGCTGCATCTGGAAACTCCTGGAAAATCAGTGCCTTTGGAAATGATCCAATCAGACTGTGGCTCCTTCAGTTTGGATAGGTCAGGTATGGCAAAAGGTGATGAGCTGTGGCCCTAGGTGATGTAGACCTGGGTCCTTCTTCACATATTTCTGACTTCTAGTCATTGGCTTCCTCTTTCTTCTCCTCAACCTGCCCTCCCTCTGCTTCCTCTTCACTGTTGGAGTCCTCATAAATGTTGATGGTGGTCTGGACAGGGAAATTCTGCAGCAAATTTTCCCCAGCATTGTACAAGTAGTCAAAGGAGCCGGATTTAGGCCAAAAGAGCCTGGAGACAAAGCATAAATGTGGCCTATATCTTAGTTATAATACAGGCGGAAGGGGCAGTATTGCCAACAGAAAGCTGGAACATACCCCTCTTCTCTTAGCTACACTAATTAGGTCAGAGTGAAAGAAAGAGAAGTTCAAGGACCCGGGAATTAGCTCAGTAGAATAAATGTTTGCCTGGTAAGTGCCGGGTCTTGTGTTCAATCCCCAATACCACACACACACACAAAAAGAGAGCGGTTTATAATGAGCCTTTGGAATTCTTACAATATAACTCTAAGCAGGACGGTAACTTCTGGTCAGCCACAGCTGTGGACAACCCTACCCCATCACCTATCAAAGTTGATCCCATCCCAACCCCAGGAAGTTTCTAACAAGAATTTTCCAATCCTGTTCTCTCCCTTCTCTTTGTACTAAGAATTTTTTCACTCATGCTTAGAGAGGTTCATGGTTAGGAGTCATGGACAAGTGGCTCCAGGGAAAACGACCTGTGCCAACTAAGTTCCTTCATTTGTCTTGGTTTCAGTTTCATCATCAATGAAACAGTGGTCATAAAGGTGCCTCCTTTCTCTATGTAAAAAGCTAATGAGGCCTGCGGATATATCTCACTGTGAATGAAGGCCTTATATTCAATTCCCGGTACCAAAAATTGTTTTAAAGGATCAAATGTGTTTGTTTCAAGTTCTCAGCCTGCTGTAAGAAGCTTACCTGAGAGGATGATGGAACTCAGAATCAGCCTTTGTGGCCTTAGGAGAAACCTGTACAAAACAAAAGCAAGCATGTGGCTGAAAGTTCATGGCCAGATAACTGCTTCCTCTAAACCAGAAGTGAGAAACCTGCAGAAAGAATGTTCTAGAAGGGACCTTAGACATGTCTGGGGTCCAACCACCTCCCCACCCCTGTCCCCAGAGCAAGGAGTTCCGTCTTGGTCTTGGCTGAAAAAAATGTGATCGATTTATGGGAGTTGTCTGCTCTCCTGTGCCTTGTTTCAGCAACTGTTTGGAAACTGTCCAGGGGACAGAGTGCTAAACTGGTGGAGTAAAGGATCAAAGAGGTGGGGAACACTGGGGTAAGGTACCAGAAAATAGGTCTGAGCACCAGCTCTGCCACCCTCTGTGGAGGGCCTGCCCAAGTCCCTCTCCACACTGAGCTTCTGTTCTTCATCTTCCCATTTGTCATAGGAACCTTGAGTCTGCCCTCATCCCAGAGCTCCAAGGCAACCGAATGCTAGCAAAGCTGTCAGAATGCTTTCCCAGATATGCAGCCTTTGTCTGCAGTCAGGGGATCTCTTGAGAGGGATGCCACCAATGTGAATGAACATGGCTCTGTGTGCCTATGAAAATATGTCCCAGGGACTGCATTTCACCCAATCCACCAGCTTGCTCACTTGCCTTGACAGGTTATTTGTGGAGGACATCCAGGGCCTCCAAAGACTAACTTCCCTAGGACAAAGAGGAAAGATCAATCAGTAGAGGGAGATACTAAAACACAGCTCCCTGAGATAACAACAGAGGCCTCTCAGACCTTGGTTCATTCACCACGTGCTCCAGGATGCCATTCTAACTGTCCTGACCCCAGGCCAGGAGAAATGTCCCTCTTGTGTGCTTTACCAATGTTATCTCCATTGTTTTATGATTATCCATTTGAGCTTCTTGAAATCAAAGACACTTTTGATTCTGTCTGAGTCTTCAATACTGCTACAATGCCTCACATGCAGCAGGTGCTTCAGTAAATCTTTGTTGATGTGCAATGGTTGGAAGAATCAATGAGCACTGAACAGAAAATAGCTTGTTTCCTGTCTCCCACTCCAAGAAACAGAGCCCAGAATGCTACAATATTTCTGAGCTGGCAAAAAGGGCCAAACATTGGTGTTCACTAGTTCTCCAGTGGACTTCTGGAGGTAGGAGAAAAGCAACTGGTAATAGCATGCTCAGCAACAAGACGATGCCACACCAGAAGTCCTCTTTAGACATAAGAAGCTTTTTGTCAGCTCCCCCAGCCACAGTATAGACCCTACAGTTTGGGTCATGTTAAGCCCAGTTTTCATGACAAGTCGCCCCTGTGCCACTGGACTCCATGGTCTGGCCCCGAAGGGCCTGGCTACGTGGCTTTCAGCTTTGGCAATGTCCACTGTGCCTTCTTGCGTGCAGAGGGATTAGGGAAGTAAATATCAGATGAAACATTCCAGCCAGAAGAGGAAGGGCTTCTGCCTCTTATCGAGAACAGGGATCCTTGGGGATCTCATTGTTCTCTATATTGTGGGGAGCCCCTAAGCCTTAGTGCTGTCAAAGTTTCACTCACCTTCTAATTCCTGGTAATTCTTTTCCAGAAGACACAAGAGGAGCTGAGAATAGCAGGCCAGGAAGTACTTGAGGGCCTGGTGGTAGGGCTAGAGCTGGGGCTGGAGCCAAGGCCAGGTCAGGGGCAATACCAGCAGGATCGACAGGGTCCATCCTTAGGTCGTGAAGGCCAGGCAAGCTGTAGACTCTCTTACTTCTCAGAACCTTCAAGATTCTTTCAGTCTTTCACCCAGAGACCCTTTTATAAGCCCTGTCTGAACTCATATTATTCAGGGAGTACAGAGGTGGGGGACTTGGGAGGAAGTTGAACATTTAGTGAAGAAACTCCCAGAGGAAAAACTGTGTGCTTGGGGGTGAAATTTCTCCCAGTTGAATAAACAGGGTGTCAGTGGGAGGTAAGGGGTTTGCCTTGCATCCATATCAGAAAGGAAAGCACACAGAAAGGGCAAATCGCACACCATTTGTGTGAATTCCACAGGCAGTAGCAGGCCCAAGGGGGAAAGGAGAGGAGCTCATTAATACCTCAAACCATAAAGAGTTGTTGGGGACAAGCGGGCTGGATAGAGGCCTTCAATAAACTGGTTCTCAGGGTGAAAAGGATAGCTGATCCTTTTAAGCGAGTGAAGAGCTCACCTGCTATTTCAGTTAATATGCAACATAGATTTACTGAAGGGCACTTGATATAGGGCAAGTGCCATTGAGCATATAATCTAGGTTAGGCAAAAAGGGGGGTCCTGGGTGTGGCAGGCCCAGTTGTCCATGGAGTGAACTTTAAGTCTCCTTTCAATACTCCTCCACACTATGACTGCTCAGTCCATTTGCAAAAGAGCCACAATCCCCAGGCTCGGTGGCATGGTGAAGGAAAGCAGGCAGGAATTGTAAGGCCTGTAGGGCAGAAACTAAACCTCAGCAAGCAATTGTCAGTTCAGGAATCCAAGAGCTAGGGGGAGACAGAGTTCTACTCAGCTCTAGGATGCAAAAGGAGAAGCAAATCTCCATTCTCTCTCACATGTGAAAGGAAAGAGCTGGTCCACTGCTCCCCAAGGCCCCTACCAGCCTGAACCAAAGACGGATCTGTGATCAAAGATGGATATGAATGCTGACCCCAGACAAACCCATAGGCTTGGGCACAGCCCTTGACCTTAGTCAGCCTTCTGGGTCTTTGCCAAAAGGCTACCAGTTACCACGATTGGCAGACTCCTTATGTTTTAGACATCTTGAAAATATTCTTCCTGACCTCAGTGTCCAGCATCAGCACAGAGTTAGTGGCCTATATATTCACCACAGCCTGGTTTAGGAGCATGAGATTGGATTCCTGAATTGACAATCGCTTGTTGAGGTTTGGTTTCTGCCCCAGAGGCCCTACAATTCCTCCCTGCTTTCCTTCACCATGCCGCTGAGCCTGGGGATTGTGGCTCTTTTGCAAATGGACTGAGCAGTCATGGTCATCGTTCAATAATAGGAAATCAGTTTCACTGACTAAGGTAAATTCTTGCAACAAAATACTAAGCAAAAACTCACACTCATGTTCTAGAAAATATAATTATCAATCCAGAAGTGAAAAGAAGTTGATGCTAAAAGTGTGTCAATTTCACTCCAGGGCTCCGTTTACCTACTCCCCACCTGTACCTTACTTCTAATCTCAGTCCCACTGAGTTTTTCGTAGTAAAACAAAATTGAAAACAACCTAAACGTCTCACTTGAAAAAGCTAATGAAATAAATCCTTGAGCAGTTAAATTATTTCATGTTAAAATTAGGCTTGTAGAAGAATAAGGGAAAAGATAATATATTCAGGAAGGAAAAACATAAGCTTCTAAAATATCACTTGGGGGATGATCCCATTTTGGTAAGAAAATGGTGTATGACATACAGTATATAGAGAAACACTGGCTAGAAGCATGATAAAATTGTTGAATCTGAGAGGAAAAGTTCGGTGGATTTTTTTTACTTCTTTATGCTTTTCTGAATTATGCACAATTGTTCCACAACCGAACTGATGTTATTTGAGCAATAAA
Source organism: Myocastor coypus (assembly GCA_004027025.1). Classification (NCBI taxonomy): domain Eukaryota; kingdom Metazoa; phylum Chordata; class Mammalia; order Rodentia; family Myocastoridae; genus Myocastor; species Myocastor coypus. The sequence goes on from PVJA010006780.1 coordinate 48,499, forward strand.
AAGTAAAGACAAAGAAAGAAATGCTTACTCAGGGTGGAGAGAAAGCTCTTGAGAAAGTGATGACTGCCTTCAAATATCTGAGGATTAGAATGCAACAGGATATGCTTGTTTTGTGTGACTTCAAAAGACAAGGCTGAGGCCCAAGGGTAGAAGCTTCATGGAGACACATTTCGGCTCAGCTGAACTTTGTAACAGTTTGACCACCATCTACTCCAAGGAGAGTTGGCACCATACCAGCCCTAAGTAAACAGAGATTTGTTATATGAGATGCATGCAGCCCAGTAGAGGACACAGCTAAGGGGCCCTGGGTACTTCCCTGTTTCTGAAATTCCGACATGCAGATTGGATCCTGTATCCTAAAGACATGCTGGATTGACAGCCAGGAGTAGGGAATTTGCTTGTATTCTGGTCTCTGTCTAACATGAGGAGTGATTCTGGGAGAAGGAGTGAAGTTGAACATACTGGATGCAGAGCCAGTATGGGACGCAGAAAGAAGCCCCAGACACACCCTGGAATCTTTTTGACCTCTAGGTGGCCTCTGACAATAAGCAGGAGGAAAGGAAAGGAGAAAGACCCAGATGCTTTTCTTGAGCTTTGGGCTCATGCTCAGCTAGATTTCACCATATCGCTTTGGAATTTAAAACCTCTCTCAGCCACTCCCATAAACCTCCAGAGTAGCAGAACTCAGGGGTCAGGGCTCACCTTACACCCAGCTCCCACAATCCTCCCATAGAGCCCAAGGAACTTTAGTCTCTTTCCCTGGCTCTTTGCTCTCCCTCCCTAACTGCTCTACATTGCTGCCACCTAAACAAGTGCCTTAGCTTCATTCACTTTGTCCTTCCAAAGGTTAAGGGATTGGTCCCTCTTGTTGGCCTCTCCCAGCCCGTAGGATTAAAGGCCTGTGGCTGTAAAAAAACTAGTCCCCCGACTACTCTGTTTTATGTTTTACACAGAACAGGGGTAACATGTAGAGCAGGATAACATAGAATATCTGGATCAATCAACATGGAGAATTTCCAAAAGGACATTTGAAATTTTCCCTTGTGTCCCTCCCTAACAATCCTACAGTGCTCATAAGTTTTGTCTATGATTGCTTTGCTAGATCTTTCTGAGAAGGCTAAGTACCTCCTCTAGGCCAGACACTTCACTAGACGTTGCTAGCAAGCAAGTGATAGGCTGGAAAGTGGAAAGTATTACAATGCCTGCTTCTAGGTGTTTGCTGCCTGGACAGACAAAACTTCAGGGAGAAGAAAAACTCAGTCAGCCTCTGCCATGCCAGGGCCCCTCAGTCAACCCGGAGTAAGTTCCCCTGTCAGGGCCCTAGCTTTAGCTTCTATATTTCCCTGGACCAAATTCTAAACTTCCCTCAGCTCCGTACCGTGTTCCTGTTCCACCACTCCCCCTGCTCAGAAAAGCTTCTCCTCCATTTCCCTGAGAAAACAGAGACCTTCAAGCATGAATTACCTCGGTGCCCTGCTCCACCCCCCCCCCAAATATTGGCATGCTTTTCCAACTTTCTTCCCCCCCAGGCGTCCCTTCTCAGGGCACAAGGTGCTCCTTTCGTTAAACAGTAATCCCTTTGCCTGAGCCTTGGCCTCATCCACCCTCCTTCTCAGGCCCTTCCTTCACATGTTATGTTCCATCTCTTTAGGAAAGTTTAACTTCCCACTACCAGCTCTTGTTTCCCTCTGAGCACAAAGTGCCTGTCTCTGTGCAACCAAACTGGACACTGTCCTTCCATACATGTATTTTCTTGTTCTCCTAAATTACTCTCTCTCTCTCTTTCCCTTATCTATTTTTCACTCTCACATCCTCCTTCTCTCTTTTTTCTTCCCTTCACCTCAAGTTTCTTAAAAGAGTGTACACTTTCCCCTGCTTTCCATGTTTTCTATTCACACTTCAACCAAATGCAATTTGGCCTCAGTCCCATCATCTAAGCAAAAGGGCGCTGCCAAAGGTCACCAATGATATTCTAATTGCCAAATTAGATGACCTCTTTGAACCCTGGGAGGAAACAGACACTGCTGGCCAAGACCTCATTTCTGAAACCTTTCCTTCCTCTTCAGCTTATATAATCACTCTCTCCTGGTTTTCTTCCTATCTCTGGAGATTTAGTGTGTGTATGTGTGTATGTGTGTGTGTGTGTGTGTGTGTGTGCGTGCGTGCGTGTGCATGCGCGCATGTGCATGCAGGAGCGTGTGTGTGAGCACACATGCAGGTGCACTGGGAATTGAACCTCACAGTTCATTTTGCTGACCTCTCTTTATCTTCCCATTTTTCAAATACCAGTCTACTACAGATCAGGCTGACACACTAATGTTTTCAATGATCATAGTAAAATGAGAAAAAAATTGTAGAAGAGATTTTCAACAAGGCAGTTTCATCATATATATATATATATATATATATATATATATATATATATATACATACATACATATGTAGTCCTGTGTTCTGAGACTATGTCCTGTTTTTTGGAGCTAAGATGATCTCCCTTTTTCAAAATAATGGTGATGGTGAATGATGGTTATTTCTTTAATATTCCCACTTAGAAAAATAAAGCATCAGTCACTATATATCACTGTCAAAAATATTTATTAAAAAATAAGTTATATTTCTAGCCAGAATTTTTCCCAGTAGGTATTTAAAACTCATTCAAAAGCCACACAACTTTTCTTCTCAACAAACCTCTTGTACATCTAGCCCACGAACCAGCACCATGTTGACCTAGTCACCCACCCTAAGCGCCTCCATCTCTGAGCCCTACCTATTCTGGTCCTCACCATTCCTCATATCTGTCTCCTCCATGCTAGCAATGCTCTGTTTCTTCAATAATCACCTCTGTCCTTTCTCAGTTGGATTCCCCAATCAGCACACCATCTTTCATTTAGCATGACCCATCCATTCTCTTCATGCTCTCCCAGTGATCCTTCTAAAGCATAGAACTGAGTACTGTAGGACCTTCCTGTGTTTAAAATCATCTAGTGATCCCCACAAGAAAAATCCAACCCCTTGGCCATCTGAGCCGATCCTGTGTCTTTAGGCTTCTGTCCCCCTACCTCCCCAGTGAACCCCTCCCCACACTGAGACATCACCCACTGAAGCCTCTCGTGACTCCATCACCATTCTATAAACATACCATTCATCTGTAATAATTTCAGGGTTTTTGTCTTCTGCCATTTTAATTCCATCCTGAATAGAGTTTATCACAGAGGAGGGGAGATTCAGGGGTATTACTGAAGCAGTGATTTCCAAATTTTAGATTTCAACCAATGGCAAGGCTTAAAACTGATTAATGGGCTGCAAATGAATAGTAAATGTAACTTAACAACATGAATAGTAAATGTAGGGGTGAATATTGTTCTGTGAGATTTTAATTTTATTCATATGAACATATCTATATTTAGAGATATACAACACATGTACTTGGTCACGCTATAAAATGCATTTTGTTTGGTTTTTTTGTTTTCCTTTTGTCTTTTTGAGACAGAGTCTCAATATGCAGTTCAGGCTGGCCTTGAGCTCACTATTGTAGCCCAGGCTGGTCTTTTTTTGTTGTTTTTAAAGACTAAAAATAGCAGAAACAAATATAGAAAAACAGTTACAAGTAAGAGTACATATAGTACAGAATTTCAAAACCAGAAAAATTTAACAACGGTTATATTACATATTTTCAGTCGTTGGATCAGTTTAGATTAGTAGATATAGGTATATAAGATTGATCAAAACAATGAAACATTAACATTTTCTATAAACATTGATTTTTTTAACAGTTGACACACTGCATATTGTCCTCACAATAGTTATACAAAGCACAGGGTATGGGTATGGCACACCTTCCAATTGATATTGGTAAGGAAAGAAAAACAATTCTTCTCTTTGGATTAAGAGGAAGCAGATGCACACACAATCCAATGTTCCACAACTGCAGTGGGCCACCAGTAAAACTTGCAGTGTTGGAGGCTATTGATCCAAGCCTCCTACAGCTCATCACACCAATCTAACTCTGCGTTTCATGCCTTGTAATTAAGCTTTTCCACTGGGTGATCAAGGGCAAGTCAAAGCAAGACCTGTATAACAAAACATTCACCTTTTGTATCTTCCAAGGTCAAATCCCCTCAGGATTAACTTTGGAACCATATACAGTGCTTTGTAGAACTGTTGTCAGTGTCAGCCTTCGGGACGAGTCACGGCCATTGCTTGGCCAGTTTGCTTTCTCTGAAAGCCTGAGAGAATGTTTTTCTCTGGGTGACTCTCCTTAGACACATTATAGTTCATTTATCCCTTTCCTCTGGGGTCCCCTAATCTCCTTGAACAGAAAATTTGGAACATCTCTGAGTTATAGGATATTATAGCATGGGTTCTCTTATGTCCTGAGTCCTTACTGACCTTGAAGGGCTAAGGCCAAAATATTGGCTATCCTCATAGCCCTTCTTTTTCTCCAACTTTTGGCTTGTTAACTTACATTCTCAACCCTCTAGAAGAAAAACTTCATGATACTATTACTCTATAACATAGGTAATTGAGCTTATCATCACTGGCTTTCTGAATATCAAACAAGTGACACCAGGCTGGTCTTGAACTCACATCGATCCTCCTGCCTCAGCCTCCCAAGTGCTGGGATTACAGGCATGCGCCAGCACACCTGGCTTATAAAATACATTTCTTACTGTACGTCACAATAAAAAAAATTGACATAAAACAATTGGAAAACCAGGCATGCCAGTCACTGATGAGACTGAGAAAGGAGAAACACAAGTCTGAGACCAACTTAACGCAACTATTTTTCAATCTAAGTTTTTTTTTTTTTAAAAAGCCAAGGACTAGAAATGTAACTCGGTGCAAAGGCCCTGAGTTCATTCCTTAGTGCCATAAAAAAATTAAAAAGTGATAGCAATAAATCAATTTAGTTTGTGTTATCCTGTGATTCATTCAGCCAGTGCCATTCCTGCCACAGCCCTTTGCTCTCACAGTGTTTCTGGCCTCCCTGGGGAGAGTAAGAGGTATCAGCAAAACAGATTGTGCCAGGAAGAGTCACAGAGAAGGGAGGGAATGAGCTGCATTTAAGGAAGCATGAAGAAACGAGAGATGTAATCTTGGTAGGGACAACTGGCACAGAAGCAGATAATAAGAGCAGAGAACATTGGTTAAACATTTATATGCCAGGTATTGTTCTAAGTGCTTCGCATGAATTAATTTAAACCTCACAAACAAACTTAAGAAAGACAACTAAAAGGTTCATTCTGTAAATGACAGTGAAAAGAGCCTCCCCAAGGTCATAGTGCTAAAAGAGCTAAAGCTGGGATTCCAATTCAGGTAGTCTCTGTGTTCTTAAACTCTGTACCACACCACTGCCTGTGAAGGCCAAGACAGAAAGTGGGCGGACCAGGGAATGGTGGGATTTTAGGCCACAGCACCAATGAATGAGGATCTTAAAGGCTGGGAGAAAGCAACATCAAGAGGTTCCTCTCTCATTTCCAGAAAGGAGCTTTTGCTCTTTTCCTGCAGCCTTAGCTTCCTGAGCCAGGGCCCTAGGTTAACAGCGGGAAGTCCAGATACACAGTGAGGGTGTTGGCTGGTAGCACGGAGTGAAGCAAAGTCCTGCCCAGACAATGGAGGAAAGGAGAAGCTCTTTTCTTTTCCACGCCATGCTAAGTCTGCTCCCAAAGTGGAAATAGCAAATGGTGCCTAGGACCTCTGTCCTAGAGTGTAAATGTTCCAAATGGGCCAAGTCTTGGACCTAGCCCCTCAGGTTCCTGGGATAGGGAACCTCCTCTGGAGAGCATTTTGTTGCTTGATCAGCTCTCCTTCTGCACACTCTACCTCTTGCCTGACCGCCGGATTCACGGTTCCGGCCTATGTGGTACAGGCTATCTGGGCAGAGCCTCTTGCTGTTCCCATTAGCTTCACATTTGGGTAGCCCAGGCTTGGAAAAACAAAACTTTGAGGAAGGAGATGAATGGGAGGCAGGAGGCTCCTTCCCAGCCAGGCTCTTTCGCTCCAGGTTCAGCAGGTCCAGGTCCTGCCCGGCTTCGCCAGCACCTCTTCTCTGAGATGCCTCCTTCTCCAGTTTGCACTGGGCTTTGGGAAGATGGAGTGAGTGAGACTGAATTGTCAGTGGCAGAATTTTTTCTTGAGTTTTTGGCTGGGACGTCTGGTGATCCTGGCTAAGAACAACAGATAGCAGTAACTAGTGGCAGGTACTTATCTAGGGGAAAAAGTAGATCCTGACAAAATGATAATAACAATAATAACAATAACAATAAAAACGAATCTCGGGTATGCTGGTGCGTGCATATAATCCCAACAGTCTGGAAACCTGAGAAAAGAGGATCACAAGTTTGAACACAGCCAGCATAACTTAGAAATTAGTGAGACTCTATTTCAAAATTAAAAATAAAAGGCTAAAGATGTATCTAAGGGCAAGAGCCCCTTGTTCAATGAGTAGTACTTCAAATAAACACACAAATAAATAAATAGAATAAAAATAACTATTATCATACATGCTTACTACATTCCAAGCACTATACTAAGCACTTTATTGATTTATTCCCCTGACTCCTTACAAAAATTTAATGACACATTACTGCGCCCTTCAAAAGATGAGCAGAAAATTGAGGCACAGAGAAATTAAAACATTTACTGAAGATACGATAGCTATGGTGTGGGTGCTTCCTTGCCTTGGCTTTTTGTACCTAATGCTTAACTTGCTGCAGTACACTTTAAAGTAGATATTCTGGGGCTGTAGCGTTAGATTTCGGTGTGTAAGACAGTGATGGTCTCTATCTCACAGGGTTGTAGTGAAGGAAATAATATGTAGATTTTGCTTAAAGCCTAACATATATCTAATACTCAGTATCCATTGGCTGTTATCATTATTATAATTACTCCTCCTTTTCCTCTTTATCATTGACTATATTAGAGTATAGGTTTTGGAAGCAGCTGTGGCTTGGAAGCCCTCCACAGTAGCTTACCATCCACATGACCTAGATCAGATTAATCCATCTCACTGAGCCTCAAATTCTTGAGGTTAAAAATAATAACATCTCTGTTACATGGCTAGAGTAAGGATAAAATCAAATGCTATAAGTCCATTTGCACTGGTTCTTTTTGTCTCACATACTTCCAAGTTGTTTTATGCATATTGGGCCAAACGCAGCTCCTACTGGCTGCCACCCTGCTCCTGCACCTGCCCTGGCAACCGTGATTCAAGGCGAGAAGCCAGTCATGCTCAGATGCTCCCTGCCCTCTCTGCCTTACCTCCAACTTCACCCAGATGTCTTCTCTCTTGCAGGCTTGTCACTGCACTGTCCCTACACATGACTGTCTATCATCCACACAAGTTGAGAGCATTTTCTACTTCTCCCTTTAGGTCCTTCTTGGCACCATACTTAGTCCATGGAGCCTCCGAGCCATACTAACATTTGTCTCCTGCCAAAGGCGTATCATCTGAACATCTGTCCCATGAAATAGTGCTAGGCTTCTTTTTTCAACCCAATTTCACACGTGAAAATTACCTTGATTGAGATAATCTGGAAAAGGGCTGTGGACTAATCATATCTCCTCCCTCCTATTAGCTACTGGCACACGACTCAATTACGCAGCAGGTGCTTGTTCCTTGCGAATAGAATGGTGTTTGACATAGGGTACTTGATCTGAGGAGACAAAAATATTTAGTGTAGGAGAACAGTGGGGCTTTGGCTTGGAATGGTAAGCACCCATGACAGGTGGCTGGGCAAGGATGGGATTCTCGGTTGGCACTATGACCTTGTGGGACATAACATCCAAAATCTCAAGAAGAGGGCATCTTTTAGAAGAGAGCTATTGATTTTTCCAGGATGACTCAGGAACAAGGCAGACTAGGAGCGGGGTGGAGTATAGCCCTGGAACCTAGTAATGATCCCCTCCTCTTCATTGCCGGCTGTGTCCCATGATGCCTTCACCTTCTCCTTCATCATCACTTTGTAGTACTAGAGACTGAACTCGGAACTTTGGCACTGAGCTATCTCTTCAGCCCTTTCTTCAGTATTTATTCTGAGATAGTCTTACTAAATTACTAAGTAACCCCAAGCTGAGCTCAAATTTGGGATTATCTCATCTCAGCCTCCCAGAATATTAGCATTATGGGCATGTGTCACCACTCCCAGCTTTTCTACTACCAATTCTAACATGCTTAAAAATTCAACTCTACCACCCTGTTCCCAGTCTCTTCCTACCCTTTCTGGTCTTGGCCTAGACCGGCAGCCCTGAAAATGTAGTCCAAAGAACCTAGGGATCCCTAATGTTAAGGAGGCTTGGTGTTTTTTTTTTTTGTTGTTGTTGTTGTTTTGTTTTTTCTTTAACATTAACACTGACATCGCTTTCTTTCTGTTACACTGATTTCCACTTGAAGTAACAAAAGCAATGATAAAGTCAAAGTGTGGGTATTTCTGCAGGGGTCATGGTATCCATGCCATTCATTATTATAATGTATTCTTGACAGAAACAATCAGTTTCACTTAGGATATCTCTACCAAGAAATAAGAACTCTTAATTTTTATTAACTATCAATCTTGTCATTGTGACAAATAATCTGTGTGACAAAATAGAAAAAGATATACAAAGCATTCCTAGTATTCCGAAGTGTGAAGGTTGGTGTGAAGAAAAACACTTGTGTGGCTGAATTGCAAGCTAAATTAATTATTTTTTTTTAATTTTATTTTATAAAGAGAATACAAAATGGTAAAAAAAAAAAAAAAAAAAAAAAAAAAAAAAAAAAAAAAAAAAAAAAAAAAAAAAAAAAAAAAACAAGAACCATTAGAAACAATGCAGAAGTTCACTAAATAAAATGATAGTAATTCAACAATAGGTATTATATTGCACAGTGTTGTCTTCAAACTAGTTGTTCAGATTACCAAATATAAGCATGCAAACTTGGTCAAAGAAAAGCATTTAAAAAGGAGATGGAAATTAAGCATTAACTGTTCCTTTCAATAGACTAGTAGAAATCAGTACTACAGTTATCTAAATCAAATTTCATGGAACAATTTTTTCTATTAAAATTGACAGATAACGTGTGATTATTTAAACTTGGATATTTGGCCAGAATTTCAAAATAATCTTCTTGCCGGGTGTGGTGGCTCACGCCTGTAATCCCAGCACTTGGGAGGCTGAGGCAGGAGGATCGGTGTGAGTTCGAGACCAGCCTGGGCTACAAAAGTGAGCTCAAGGCCAGCCTGAACTGCATAGTGAGACCCTGTCTCAAAAAAAAAAAAAAAAAAAAAAAAAGACAAAAAAATAATCTTCTTACCTCAAGTAAAACAACTAATAATATTTGTTAGCAATGACGAAATGTAAGCCTTCAAGTAGAAGGCCGAGGTCTGGCAGTGTAGTTCAGTAGTAGAGGCCCTACTGTGTATGTCAGGTCCTAGGTTCAATCACCAGAACTCCCTCTCTGAAAATAATGAAATTAAAAGGAAATTTTTAGAAAAATTCTATCTGATACTGTAAGTTAGAGAGCTTCCCAATATACTCAAAGACCTTTTTTGATAAAATTATATGTTAATTTTAATGAACACAGTTGCTTATACTGTATAATTATAAAAGCAGTCAACAGTTGGAAAATCAGCATAACTAGGTGATCTAATATTTTCCCAATGACTAATGTATAATGTTACAAAATCATGCACAGATAACAGATTCATTCGAAGTGCAAGATAAACCAATGGATTTTAATGTAAGAGAGTACAAAGGGTTCATTGATATGGCTCAAGTTTCAACATTACAAATAAACATTAGGAAACTACCGTTGTGGAGTTTATGTATAGTTATCAAGAAGAATCCCACACAATTTATTAGTTTTCTATTGCTGCCATAACAAATTACCACAGACTTAACAACTTAATACAATACTCATTATCTCATAGTTATGCAGGTCAAAAGTCCACTGTGTGCACCTATGTTCTTTGCTTAGGGTCTCACAAGTTTTCAGGTGGCTGGACTCTTATCTGGAGGCCCTGAAGAAAAAAAAAATCTCCTTCCCAGCTTATTTAAGTTGTGGGCAGAATCCAGTTCCTTCTCGGAATGAGTCTGAGATCCTAGCTGGCTCTCCACAAAGGGCTACTTTTTGCTCCAAGGGACAACCCATATTCTTTCTCATCTGGTCCCCTCACCTTTAAGATCATAATAACATGTCACTTCTCACACAAGGAATCTCTATGACTTTCTTTTCTATGACTTGAAATCCTCCTTTCAAAAGGATCCTGTGATTAAATGGCTCCCCTCCATAATCTTTCTTTGGCATGTAACTAACATAATCACAAGACTCATAAATACCCACTCTCAATGGAAAGGGAATTTAAATACAAGTCAGAATCATTTGGGGGGGGTCAGCCTTAGAATTCTTCTGGAAAAATTTATTAAATATTCCCCTTTTCAAATTATGTATCTTTGTAAGACTGGATTTTCCTCAAATACTTCAACTAAAAAAAATACATTATCATAGCTTGTATGCCAGAGCCAATGTGAAAATGCAGTTGCCTTGTATCCAGCAAGTTATTAATGAGATTAACAATTATGAAATACAAAGTCACTTCTATTGCCATTCTTGTTTTGGAAAATGCAGTTCATTTTCAAAAATATTTATTATCATGAAATCAATTTATAACTTTATTTTTATTTCATTTTATTTTTTGTATTATAGGGAAGGGTCTCACTACTAGACTGGACTCATAGTGATTTGCTTGCTTACAGCATCCCAAGAGCTGGGACAACAGGCACACACCACCATGCCCAGTCTCAATTGGCATCTCAGTGCACCCCTGTGGCAAGGCCAGCAGAGCAGGCTCTGGGACTCAAATTTTTTTTATTTTTTATTTTTTGTCAGATCATCTTTTATTTTTATTACTTTTAAAAAGAAATTACAATGTAACAGTTTTAAAACACATTAGTAGTACATTCCCAATAATTGATATAATGCATATTGTTGTCCTCATTGTAGTTATACAGGTCACAGGGTGTAGACATAATAAATTTTCTAATGGCTATTGGTACAATAGATTTCTTCCCTTTGATCTTAGAAAAATTACTTGTATTTATAGTCAAATGTTCCACAATTGCAGTGGGTTACTGGCAATGTTGGAAGCTGTTGATTTGAGCCTTTTATAGCTCAGCATACTAAACTAACTCTATGTTTTATGCATTATGTTTAAACATCTTTGCAGGGTGGTTAAGGGCAAGTTAAAGCAAAACCTGTATAACAAAACATGTAGTTTTTATGTCTCTCAAGGTCAGTCAAATCCCCTCAGGATTTACTTTGAAACCATGCCCAGTGCTTTGTAGAGCTGTTGTCAGTGTCAGCCATCTGGATGAGTAGCGGCCATTACTTGACCAGTTTGCTATCTCTGAACGCCTGAGAGAATGTTTTTTTCTCTAGGTGACTCTCCTTAGACATACTATATACCTTCAATCCCTTTCCTCTGTTGTCCTATAATCTCCCTGAACAGAAAATTGGGGAAACCACTGAGTTATAGGATGTTACAGCACAGGTTCTGTCCTGTCCTGAGTCCTCACTGACTTTGAAGGTCTAGGGCCAAAATATTGGCTATCCTTGTAGATCTACTTTGTCTTTAATTTTTGGTCTATAAACTTATATTCTTAGCCCTGTAGAACTAAAGCTTAGTGATACTATTACTTGAAAACATGGGTGCTTGAGCTTAATATCATTGTATTTCTGAATATCAAACATCTTAGGCTTAGTTTGGAATTGGTATTTTTCATCAATCATTGATATTCTAATAAATCCCTATACAATGTGATAAAAAGCAATTACACATTTGTACACAGATATTTAGAAATATAAGCATGTACAAAATTTTAGCCAGTCCATCCTGTGGCATTTTTCCTCTTCTTTTATTCTCATTTAATACTTTTTTTGTTTTCTTGTAAACCAACCATTTACTTGAGAGAGAGTATAACAGTAACTGAAATTACACTAGAAGCAGCACACCTCTAAAAGACCAGAGTGACAGGCATTCCAAGCAAAGTTTTAGTGTTACATATTGCTATCATCAGTGTCCAAAACCTTTTGAGGTTTCTTAGGACCCTTGTCTAATTCATCCTGTGCATATAAGTGCGTAGTTTTACTCCTACTATGTTTACTGTCTTTTCTGCTTCCAGTCACTTTACTGTTTAACCCTTAAGTCTTTGATTTCCATTCAGCTGTGTTATGCCTCTCCATTTTTATTTCTTCTTTTGAGTTCTTACACTAGGGAGGCTATACAATATTTACACATGTAGTTCTGGTTTATTTCACTTATGAGTACAGGTTTGACATACATGCATTTATATATGAAGTCTTCTAGTTTATCATTTTTATAGCTCAGTAATATTCCATTGTATAAAAATACATATTTTCAGCCATTCTTCAGAAGATGGGCATTTTGGTTGTTTCCAACATTTGGCTATTACGAATTGGTCTGCTATAAACATACGTGCACAGATATCACTATGGTATGATGTTTTCAGTTCTTCTGGGAAAATTCCCAGTAGGGAGATAGCTGGATTGAATGGGATTTCCAGCTCTAGTTCTAAAGAGCCTCCAAACTGCTCTCCATAATGGTTGCACCAGTCTGCATTCCCACCAGCAGTGGAGAAGGGTTCCTTTTTCCCCACAGCCTCTCCAGCATTTGTTGTTGGTTGATGTTTTTATGGTAGCCATTCTTACTGGGGTGAGATGGTATCTAAGTGTTGTTTTAATTTGCATTTCATGAATGGCTAGTGATGCGGAGCATTTCTTCATGTATTTGTAGGCTTGTTGAATTTCTTTCTCTGAGAAGTGTGTGTTCATGTCAGATGCCCAAGATAATATTTCATTGACATTTTCTTATGCTCCTTAGCTAGCTGGACACTCCACAACACTGATGTTGATGTCATCTATGATGTCATTAGGGTGCAGGCTGTCCACATTGCAGCCCACAGACTGGGCGATCCCCAGGATCTCTTTAATTGCTCTGGAAAGATCTCTGGCTAAAGACTGGTGTTGCATCTGTTGGACAATGTTGACAATCTCATCAAAAGTGATGTTTCTGCTGTGTTTAATGCTTTTCTGCTTCTTTCTGTCTCTTGGCGTCTCCTTGAGGGCTTTGATGATCAAGGCAGAGGCAGAAGACCCCACCTCAGTCTGAGCCTGTCTGTTCTGATGATCAGTTTCACAGTAATCCGCAGACCCTTCCAGTTCCAGTTGCCTTGGCGATGTCATTCCCCACTTTCTTTGGAGACAGAACCAAGGGACCAATCTTTTGGTCCAGGGCAGTCTTCACCACTGGTGCATCTCAGATACATGACTTGGATCTCATTGGGCTTGAATTTGGGCTGCATTCTGGAGGTGGCTGGTGTTGGATGAACCCGGACTCAGGGCAACCGAAGAAATTTGCACCTTAGCTTCCTCTTAGCCAAAAGGCCCAAAATAACTTTAAATTAATAAACAAATAGGTTTTTAATTGTGTCGATTTTAATTATTAAAGTAAAATGTCAACAAGTACAAGCTATGAAAATGGAAGCCTTTAGAAGACCTCAATACTTTTAACTAATAAGTCTTATTTATTTATAATTACTATGTCTTATTTATTGTTTTTTCATTTCTTATTTAGTAGGACAATTACAATAATTAATACATTTTTTTGTCTTTTTGAGACAGGGTCTCGCTATGCAGTTGAGGCTGGCCTTCAGCTCACTTTTGTAGCCCAGGCTGGTCTTGAACTCGCACCAGTCCTCCTGCCTCAGCCTCCCGAGTGCTGGGATTACAGGCGTGAGCCACCACGCCCAGCTATTAATTAATACATTCTATATTGCTTTCTTCATAGTAGTTATTCAGAGTACAAGATGCACTCTGATATTTTGTCTAAATACTATCAGCACAAATCTTTCTTCTCATTGAACTAAGAGAATGTAGCTGTATATCTATCCTATTTTTTACACTACAAAGTAGTCCTTCATTAATATCCCTCATTGCTTTCTTCGTAGTAGTTATTCAGAGTACAAGATGCACTCTGATATTTTGTCTAAATACTATCAGCACAAATCTTTCTTCTCATTGAACTAAGAGAATGTAGCTGTATATCTATCCTATTTTTTACACTACAAAGTAGTCCTTCATTAATATCCCTCTTGTTTGTTTAGGTTTGTCAGACATAAGTGCTCCATTGCCATTCAAATATTGTAGGTGCATGAATTCATCAAAATAACGCAAGATAGTCCAACAGTCCATAATAGTAGTGCAATATCAGCAGAACTGGCAATGTCAGAAATTGTTGACTTAGCCTTGTACAGCTCAGCATATTAATATAGCTTTACTTTTTATACCTCGTCATTAAAAATTTCTGCCAGATGGTTAAGACCAAGATAAAGCAAAACATATATAACAAAACGTGTAACTGTTGTATTGTTTTATTTATTTTAAATTTAACAAATATGTCTTCTTAACATTCTGGGTGACAAAATGTAGAACAATGCATGAATTTCACTGTCTTTGATATAAAACCATAAGACTTGCTACAGCTAATGGTCGTTGGAATAAACCATTAGATTTATAATAACTATAATAATTACCTTATGCCACATCACTGTTATCATCTCCTGCACTCCTGCCAGCCACAGAATACTACTAATCCCACAAAAGTTACATGTTTTAGTAACATAGGTCTTGCTTTACCTAGGTCTTAACCATCCAGCAGGAAAGTCTAACCATGAGGTATAAAAAGGAAAGCCATGTTAATATGCTAAGTTGTAAAAGGCTGAAATCTACAGCCCCTGAATGCCAGATGAGCTGATAATCCACTACTGTTATGGACTATTGGACTACATATACAGCTACTTTCTCTTTGTGCAATGAAAAGAAAGATCTATACTAATGAGGTTTACACAGGAAATCATGTCTGCATCTTGTACTGTGAACAACTACAATGAAGACAATAATATGCAATTTAATAACTATTGTAAAAATATAGTAAATAAATTTTTAAGAAAGAATATTACTAATCTGTTCTCCATCCCTGTGACTTTGTCATTTTAAGAATAACATACCAGTAGAATCACACCAAAAACAGACTCTATAGGCTGGTTTCTTCGAACAGCACGATGCATCTGAGCTCATTTATGTAGTTGTGGATATCGCTAGCATCTTATTTTTGTTGTTCAGTAGTACTCCATTGTGCAGGTATAACACAGTTGTTTATTCACAGCTGAAAGATTTTTTTGAGTCATTTTGTAAATAAATTTGAAGAGTACAAATTTTGGATTTTCTATCCAAAATTTTGAGACATATTGACATAGAATGGTTGCCTCCTATAAGTATGGGCTCCTTGGCATTTCATGAACCAGTGCAACTTCAAAGTTTAAAAAAACATATAGTTGCTAAAATTTTACTTTTGTAATTAAGGTTATTAAAATAATACATTTTATTTTATAAAAGGAAGCTTAATGTGGAGTATTCAAAAACTAACAACGGGTTTGTACACATTCCTTTAAGTTGAATACAATTTATATTACTTTAATTAGTTTAAGGAGCATCCAAAATCCTACCACCTATTTTGAAATATTCAACTACTTAGTAAGTCTACCACAGCTACTCCACTGTAGCACATTAGAAGCCATTCCTCTTATCCAGCTGCACTCCTATAGCACTTAGTCCTCATCCCCAACACACAACCTTCCCAAGCTCTGATCACTACTGTTTTTCTCTCTCCTTCTGAGCAATGCTCATAATTTAGGGGCTGTGAGAAGAGCACCTCATGCAAAAGCAGAGAGCCGGAAAGAAACGCAGGAGAGTATTGTATCACAGAGGCCAAAGGAGAACACATTTCAAGAATGGCAGTTTACTGAGGGTATTAAATACTGCACAGAGGTGAAGGAAGTTAAGGCCTGAAAAGTGGCCATTGAATCTGGTGAAATAAGGTCACTGGTGACCATGACAAAAACGACTCATTTGGTGAACTGTCAGGCTAAAATCTTTCTCAGCTTTTCTCTGACCTAAAGATTCTAACTCCTTTTCCCAGTGTTCTCTCATCTATACACTATTTCCCTTTGTCATTTTTCCTTCTTCTTCTAGACTCCTCTTTTCATAGCATATCTTTTTCTTCTTGAAGACCAACTTTATTTTATTTTATTTTATTTTATTTTATTTTTTTTTTTTTTGTCTTTTTTGAGACAGGGTCTGGCTATGCAGTTGAGGCTGGTCCTGAGCTCACTTTTGTAGCCCAGGCTTGTCTTGAACTCGCACCGATCCTCCTGCCTCAGCCTCCCGAGTGCTGGGATTACAGGCGTGCGCCACCATGCCCGGCTTGAAGACCAACTTTACATGGACCCTTTAGATTTTCTTCCTTAAAGGTCTTTCTTCCACTTCTTTCGCTCCCTTCCCTGACTCAGCACTTCCCAAGCCCTTTTTTGCTTCCCTTTGTTCTCTCACTGCTCCTCTCCTTGCTAGATGCTATTTTTCTCAGGCTGCCCTTCTTTCCTCCAGTCTTTTGGATCCATTTCCAAATTGCGCTTATCTGAGATTGCTGGATCTCAGCAGCGAGGGCCGGTCTTACTGGACATGGCTAAGGAGTCTTGCAAGCTCAACAATAGGGAGCCATACACTTTGGCAAGATTCCACCAGGATCTCACGGAACTGACCTGTTTGAGTTAGAACCTAGCCCTTGGGTGCATGCCAATTTGGTAACCACATCCTGCCAACGCAGTGCCTTCATCCGCCCTGGCACCTGGCCTTAAGATTCTGCCTTTTCCTATCCTCAGTTACACAGAATTACTGTGCAATGATAAGGTGCCCATCTGTTACAAATTCTAATATTTTGTATTCAACCAGCATTTTCTTCACATCAAAATACTTTCAAATGCATTAGCACAGCCTTGGAAAGTCAGCCAAGAGAAGCCTAGGGAAAGAGGAGGGAAAGACTTGCCAAGGTCACAAAGCCAGTTAGAGGATTAGTCTGAGATCCTTCCCAAGCCTTCAGCTCTGTTTTCATACCAAAAGACCCTCAGGCCTGAATTTAGGCCTGTTGTTCTTTTAGCCTGGCCCAGTCTGCGAAAAGCCGAGCAACCTAGAGAGATAGCTGTTCAGGAGTACTGCTAGCATCCAGTGGCCCATCAGTCCCTGCAGTGCCACCTTAGGAAGGAGGATTTCTGATTGCTTCGCTGAATTCACCGTAAGTAACAAGTCTGTTTGTTTTGTATCGTTTTTGAAGGGTTAGCATATAGATTCAGACTCAAGCTCCAGAACTAGCGGCTTTATAACTCAAGTGTCTGCTTCTGCTCTGCAGGAACCAACGGGCACAATATTATAGATAGAAAAGTTACGTAGAACTTGGTGTACAGCTGCTTAGGAGAGCACAGCGACTGGGGTTTGATCCCCTGTGTGCTGTGCCGACCCCAACCCCACCCCTGGGGCTTGCTAAGACAGTGACTGAGACTGGTTGTGGTGGCCCCTACCTGTACCCCCAGCACTTCGGAGGCTGAAAACAGGAGAATCACTATGAGTCTAACCTACGTAGTGAGACCATGCACATTTAGTAAAGTTTGTCCTAAATACATTTAGAAAAAAAGAAAAGAAAAGAAGTTAGTATACAGTCAGCTAGGGTCTGCTTCTCAAGAAATTCAGCACTTTAGCTCATGCCTGTAATCCCAGCACTCGGGAGGCTGAGGCAGGAGGATTGGTGTGAGTTCTAGACCAGCCTGGGCTACAAAAGTGAGCTCAAGGCCAGGGTCAACTGCATAGTAAGACCCTGTCTCAAAAGGGCAAAAAAAAAAAAAAAAGAAAGAAAGAAATTCAGCACAAACCTAAAGACATCAGCTTAGGCTGGCCTTGGGCTCACTCACTATGTAGCCCAGGCTGGTCTTGAACTCACCATGATGTTCCTGCTTCATCCTCCTCTGAGTGCTAGGATTACAGGTGTGCCACCGTTCCCAGCCTTGCTGGCTATTTATGCTTTTTTTGGTTACTTGCTGTGTGTTAAAAGTGAGAGTATGGAAAATTGTGATGTGGGTGTCTGTGATGAAACATTTTTGTTTGTGCAAATACAAGTTGTATTCTTTATTTGATTTGCTTGGTTGGTTCTCACAAGATAGATCTATTACAGCCAGCTTTTTGGATGATTTTTAGCTGATAGCTTGTGTGGGTGTTTCTGAGGCCTCAGTATTTAGCCAAGGTTATGGGATAGGTGTCGGAAGTTCATCCTTGTCAGGAAGAATTTTTATTAGTGTGTTAGGAAATAGCAATGTGTTTCTCTCTACAATTCTGAAGAGCTTTTCTTTCTTTTTGATTGGAAGTCCCTGAATCTCTAAAAAATGTATTTTATCTGTAGTTAGGGACATCAGGATAGGCATTCCTTTATAGACTAAATAACCCCTATCCCTGGCTTAGAAGGAAATCAGAATTCATACTCATCCCGGAAGGCACACGTGAGAGGTTTGGCTGATCCAGTGTGTAGGGAGGGGTTTCTCATGTGAGGCAAAAGAGAACCTCATTCTGAGACAGTAGAAAGAACTTTTCTCTGGGTGATAGCAGAGAGAGCTACTTCCAAAAAAAAAAAAATCCCACATATATCTATGAACCCCAAACAATATAGGTTAAGGAAGCATCTTCATTCTATCCTTTGATTTTCTTTCTCTCAGAAAGTGATCAAGCAATTATTCAGGTTCTTTGCTTTTTGGAGTTGATTGTAGCTTTTGTCTTTGGAAGCATGCATTAAAAGTAACCATTCATCAGGCATGGTGGCATATGCTTGTAATACCAGTACTTGGGAGACTAAGACAATAGTATTACTGGAAATTTGAGGCTAACCTGCGCTGCAAAGTGAATTCAAAACCAGCCTGAACTGCATAGTGAAAGCTTGTATCAAAAAAACAAAAAAAAAATTGAGTACAAACTAAATATATCTGAAGATTTCTATGTTGCTGTGATACTAGTCGTTGATAAATTCATGGTGTATGTATATTTCCATTTCCCAAATGTCCAGCCCTTAAAATATGTAAAACTGAAAAAACCATCTTATCACATTGGTGACTTCCTGATCAAATTGTTTATCATGATAAAAACAGCTGGCTTTTCCTTACTTGTATTCTGATGAAATATGCATACCAATTCAGCATGAAACTATCAGATGATATAATTACTTTTTCAAGGCTTATGCTTATGGGATTGTTATGTATAGGTTATATATGTATTATATCACAGATACTTAAACAGTGTTTAGTTCAATCAATGTCACTCAAGAAATTAAATGGTTAGACACTAATAACCTATAAGCTACATGTGTAGACAACAAATACATTCATCTTAAATAACATTCTACTGAAAGATAACAGATTTACATAAAAGTTTCTTTGTGTCATTTAAAGCCTTATAATTAGATAAAGACAACTAAAAATAACCTATACTAAGATGATAATTCAAATGTATTTAAGAAATCATAACAAAGCCTAATAGTTCTAATATAATGTTTGCAGATTATGCTCAAATGTTATGTTGTGATTAACCTCAAATTTTCTCACTAAAATTTTTTGTTATCTGTTAATACTGGCAAGGATTCAACTTCCAACACAACATAATTGGTAAAGAAATAAGAGCTTTCTCCCCTGCAAGCAGGCACAGGGACCAGAAGTTCGATCCCTGGGCCTGACATGTCAGCCCCATCCCTCCAGTGTGTTGAGATGGCAGTTGAGATTGGATGTGGTGGCATGCACCTGTAATCCCAGCTCTTGGGAGGCTGTCAACAGGTGGACCACTAGGAGTCTGATCTAGTAGTGAGACCCTGAACACCCTGTAGACCCTTCCCTAAAATACAATAAATAAATAGGTAGATAGATAGATAGATAGATAGATAGATAGATAAAACAGCTTTCTGATCATACTATATATTTCAAGATGCTTTATATCTAGATAAGATCATAAAACTAAAACCTACCACTCCCCCTGCAACACTGGCATAACTAGCCTTCTGGGTGTTCAGCAACTGAGATTTACAGACCAGGGCTAGAAAAATAACTGAGCTAGGAGTATGTGCAGTATTTTGGTACTGGCTGTGCAAGGTCAACAAGGACCCATTTCCCATAGCATCCTACAACTTTGATGAGTCACCTCATTTCCTGAGAAAGGAGATTGTTGAACCTCAAAGAACAGAAATCAATCAAAGTACAGAATGCTAAAAAGAAGGGCAACTAGAGATAGAAATATCACCCACGCTTCCATAGGAAGCCACATAGTCAAGGAAAATTTTGACACATTCTGGCGGCTGACACTGACAGATGAGCTGAGAGACTCTGTACATGGTTCCAAAGTAATACCTGAGTAAGACCTGAGGAGACACAACTGATCTGGATGTATAGTAAGAGGTAGATTCTGATTAAGATAGATTTCACTTTAACCTGATCTTAAACACCAAGCAAAAAAGTACAACCAAAAGATGAATAAAAATATTGTAATGCTCACTTCAGCAGCACATTTACTAAAATTGGAATGATATAGAGAAGATTAGCATGGCGCCTGTACAAGGATGACACACAAATTTGTGAAGTGTACAATATTTTTTAATTTTACATATTTTTTCATGTTTGGGTCAGTATTATGATTTATAAATATTTTTCTTAATATTGATATTTTCCATATCATTCCTATATTGCCATGACTTGTAATTTTGTACAAATTTACTTCTACTTGTACCAAAAAATAGACTGCTGTAAAAGTAATAGCATAATAGTAAAAGCTAGACATAAGAAAAGGGCTCCAATCACTGACCCCTTCTGAAAGTTTCCAGCAGCACTTCTAACACTCATATGGTTCAATGAGGTTAAAAGGCTACAGTAGAACCTATAAATTTCAACCATAATCTTTTTTTAAAAAAAATTTATTTATTTATTTTTCTTGTTTCAGAACTTTTGTTTCTTTCTTTATTTTTATGGCCGGCTCAGCCTGCCCTGAGGGCAGGGCTGGCGCAGCATGTGGTGCCGGGGATCGAACCGAGGTCCCTGCAGCCGCCTAAGCCTTCCTAAGCAGGCGCTTTAGACCACTGAGCCGTCCCGCCCGGCCCTCAACCATAATCTTAAATTCCTTAGTTAGTTGCCCTTCAAAACATCTTTTTCAGCTAAAATTAGAGGCATTTATGCCAAAGAAATATCAGACCCTTAAATAACCTCTATCAGTAGACATCTCTAGGAGGCAGCTACTTACAATCCATATTCCAGTCCCTTAAAAGTATGTCTGGATGTCGCTTGCAATCTGTCTTGCCATTCTGGTGCTCATCCTTTAGTCATGAATTCTCGAACCTATAGTAAAGTTTGTCTCATCTCACTGGCAAATTCCACCTGATCTTTCAGATGGATTTAAGAAGATCCACTAGATCAACCTTCTGAAAGCAGTTCATAGTTGTTAAACTCCAGCATGACTTCTACCTAAGGTCCCTTAGATTAGCCCTGTGAAGAAGGTCCTTGACTGTGATCTCCTCTACATGGGCACTTTTCAGTTCAAAGCAGCTAGCTTAAAACGTTACCCATTCTCTCTTCATCATAGTTGGATCTTCAGAAGGTAGAATATTATAGGCAGATAAATTACCTAGAAAATAGCATAAAGTAAGAGAAGGACTGGGTTCTTAAGAAAAACAGCCAAAAAATAAATAAATAAATAAATAAAGTCACCAGATTGGTAGCTGGAGGCATACCTGAAGAAAGCCAGGCATCAAGATAAAGGCACAATGGCTAAGCTTACATACCTCCCTAAGAGATAAGAATAACTTGAAATTATATTGTAATTAGTACCACCTTGTCCAGTTAATCCAGGTAGGCATCAGTTTCCTAGATGAATGACAAAGCAACCGGATTCATCCCTTCCCAAAACTCTTTGTTCTATGTATGTGTACCTTTGTTATATGACTCATTTCCCTAATGGATCAATATTACCTAAGCAGCTGTACTTGTAATCCTATAGGCTGACTGTAGGCTGGCATACACTATACCCATGATATGACTTTGCTGTGAAAATTATGCCTGACAAAAGATCTTGGAGGCCACTCCATTGAGGAACCACTCTTGGAAGTCAAGGAGCTATTCTTCTGTTTTAATTTCTAATAAAATTCTCAATACTTTTTCTTTTGGTCCACAACTTTATTCCTTGATGCTATGGAGCCATGAATTTGGCACATTGAGCATCAAACAAGTTAGCAGTTATATTTCTCCTACATCAGCAATGTGTATGAAAACCCTCAGCACAGTGCCTGTCAATGATGAAGTATTCAAGGAACAGTGGCCCACTAGTCTTACCACTTTTACAAGGGATTCCTTGGGAAGAAGTCAGTGCCAAACACTGGACAATTTACTGATATAGATTTTTAGATCAAATGTGTACCTTTTATAACTCAACTTGTGATGCTAATTCCTTCTTTCATCTCACTGAACCTACATTTTCTCAACTGGGATTAGTAATAACTGCTCTATTCTTGTAATATGCCATATTAGCTTTTAAGGCATGCATAATTGTTTTCGTAGAAATTTGTCAGTATTAAGTGCAAAAGTGCAAGGTTTTAATAGTGCAAGTATGAAGGTAACAAGATATCTGTTAATGGTGAAAAAAGTCATATATTATATTAGGAAAGACAATGTAGCTATAAGAGAATGGCTACATTGTTTTGTATTAACAAGGGAATAAGTCCATTGCATATTTCTTTAACAATATAACTCTTTCTACATAATTATAGGCATAGTGCAATTTTGTAACTTTATAACAAATGTTTCTATTAATCTCTTCTATAGTATCTCAAAGAGAGTGGGTCAGAGAGCTCAGTGGATTAAAGGGCCTGGTTCAGCAGACCCAGGGACCAGGATTTGATTCCCGTGTGCTGTGCAGGCCCCGCCCCTGGGGCGTGCTGTGATGGTGATTGAGACTGGGCCTGATGATGAGCACCTGTAATCCCAGCGCTTGGGAGGCTGAAAACAGGAGGATCACTATGAGTCCAATCTGTGTAGCGAGACTCTGTAGAACCTATACTAACTAGTTACATTTTTTTTGTCTTTTTGAGACAAGGTCTCCCTGTGAAGTTCAGGCTGGCCTTGAGCTCACTTTTGTAGCCCAGGCTGGTCTCAAACTCACATC
>PVJA010006781.1:0-71582 GCA_004027025.1 Myocastor coypus
CACTCGGGAGGCTTAGGCAGGAGGATCGGTGCGAGTTCGAGACCAGCCTGGGCTACAAAAGTGAGCTCAAGGCCAGCCTGAACTGCATAGTGAGACCCTGTCTCAAAAAGACAAAAAAAAAAAAAAAGAGAGAAAGACTGTGGGCTAGCCAGATAGCTCAGCAGAGGTCTAAGCAGGCACAGGTACCTGCATTTAATCCCTAGTGCCATGCCAGCCCTGTCCCTGAGGTGTACTGAGACAGCGACTGTGGTGGAGTGTGCCTATAATCCCAGTGCTTAGGAGGCTGAAAACAGGAGGATTACTACAATTCTGATCTGTGTAGTGAGACCCTGTAGACCCTGTACTAAATACATAACAACAAACAAAGAAACAGAACCAAGGGCTGAGTAAGACCAGACACCAAACTATAGACCGTGGGGCTTGGGAGGGTCAGCAGGGCTCCCAGCAGCTTGGGTCACATGTGTCCCTTGATGTGCAACCTGTACGTTGGACCTGGAGTGGAGCTGAGCTTCTCACTGTAGAGGGCACCTGGCCCTTCTCAGCTGACACCAAGCCTACCTGGCCTCAGGTACAGCTTGACCCTTTGTGGGAACAGCTGCTTCTGACCATCCCTTTTGTTCTCTTGGGTTTCAGCAAGGCTGCTGGGGTCCATGATGTCATCAGGTGCACAGCCCTTCTTCACCAGCTGCTCCTGGGTGTCACAGCGAGCAGAGTCGGGCTCTCCCAGCCCTGTGAAATTCTGAGGGTGAGAAGTGGGGCTCAGGAGGAGGTGGTGGGAACATAGGCCTGCTGTTCCTGGGACCTGGGGACTTGGACTCTGCAGAGGGGCCTCCTTGATGTACACTCTCACTATAAATGTAGAGAAGATGGTTCCACATGCTGGCTACACAGGCAGCCTCTTCTGGGGCTCCAGGTCCCCTTGAGCCTTGATCCTCTGCAGCAGAACATTTCCCATCCTCAATAGGGAGCTTCCCGACATCACCTAGAGCTGCTCTACAACCTCAAGCCTTTGGTCAATGGGGCCTCATTCCCAGGGAACTGCTTTCCAAGAGGGAGCCCAAGTGTTCTGTAGGCTAGAGGGAAACCTCGAGACACCCTGGGGCATGAACCAGAGCTAAGGGCCAAGCCCTGTGCAGCTGTCATTGGGCCTTCTCTAGCCTCTGGGACTGGCTTAGGGCAGCTGCTTCTGTGCTCATGTGCCCCAGGCAATGCTGGGGCCTCAAGCCACCCTGCCCCAAGGAATTAGAGATGTGAACTCCAAAGTCTAGGGAAGCAGGAGGGCACTCAGGGGGAACCTGGGGTCAGTGACACTTTCGAGCCCTACCCTTACCGGCTTCTGGCACCAGGCGCAGCCAGGTCCTGACTGGACACAGTCCCGGCAGGTGCTGACTTTGTACTTCGTGCATTCCTGAGAGAGGGCTGGGGACATAGCAGCAGGTATGACACAGGAACATGGCGGGGGGTGATAAGCCAGGCTTGGAGCACAGAGCACAGCTCCAGGGACTCTGCCATAGCCCTGCTACATGGGAGCCGAGGCCAGCGTTAGTGACAGCTCCCAGCATCCTGGGAATGGGCATTCTAGAGGGCACAGACCCCTCCCACACTCACCAGACCAAAGGAAGAGCAGCCCCAGGAAGGCAAGCGGCAGGCACTGGTCCTGCATGTCCTGGAGAGAGAGGGTGGTAGCCTGGAGCACATCCTGGGTAAGGACTCCTGTCTCTCTCACGAAGGGATTTGGGGTCTGGGTGGGGCTGGCATAATGATATCCCAAGTCCCCATGCTAGGTCCCACTATAGGCTGGAGCTGGGGTGAGGGATTGCATAGCTGTTTCAGTGGCCAGGAATGATGGGCAGCAGGCATCTGTAGGGCACACACAACAGGGACACACACTCTGACATATACTCACATATGCATACACACACACACACCACATGATACCCCATGTACACACACACAGAGGTGGGCCCCAACCTGCTGAGGCCCAAGACCTCAGTGAACAACCACAGTGTGCGCTGACACACAGCTGGCCCAGGTCCTTGCACAGGTGGCAGAACCAGGATGAGCACAGAGTCAACCTTGAGTTCTGGGTAGTACAAGAGCAGCCTGTGCTTCTAGTTTTCACCTCAGCCTCTGTCCTGTGTCCTTCTGGCCTCTGGGCTTTCCTGCCCACTCCAAGAAATGTGGGTGGCAGCCATCCCAGTGTCCTTGTCCCAGGCAGGGTGGTAGGGCTGTGTGGAGTTTACTGGTGTAGCCTGGTCCACCTCCCGTATTCTCTAGATCTGTCCCACCATACCCAGAGAAAACCATGGTCCCCCTGCCACCAGGGGAGAAATAACTTAGGCCTGGCAGGGGCTGGCAAGGATTGTACCCTTAGCCAACCAGAGCCTACCACCCTCTTCCAGAAATGTCCAGGGCATCCTAGACCTTGGCCCCTGGTCTGATTTCCCAGAAGCAGCAGCTCTGTGGTGACAGACCTGTTAGTGAGCAGGCAGAGAGGCCAGCATGGCAGGAAGTGCCTGCTGCACAGAGATCAGCACCCTTCACAGCAGTGCCAGCTCCTCCCCTGACCTCAAGATCCCAGAGCTAAGGGCTCAGACACAGCCCACCCCAGCCACTGCCTAGGGCCCATGGTTCACTGCTGGCCTGTGCCCAGACTGCTGTGGCTCATAAGCAGCACCCCCAGGATGAGGGCTCCTCCCTTTTAGAGGTGCCGGGCCCCCACCCTGGAGGATGACCATCAGCATTTAAGATGTCAACACACGCCTAGCCCTTCCCTTTCAGTGGAAAGCAGAACTCAAGGCCCAGTCTAGCTTCCTGGACACAGTAGCTGGGGGAGCAGCTCCGGTTTACGAAAGTTTTCTTCCCCATTCTCAGGGTGTGGGCTCAAGCCAAAGCCCTGTGGCTGGTCCCCTTTGTGTCCCAGAATTCCTCACTTCACTTTCTGGGGACCCTAGTGTGCTCATACTCCTGCTGCTGCCCTGAGCCCTGCGATGGGTCCCAGGACCCACAGGCTATAAAGTCTACCTTCCCCCTCCTGAAGCCAAGCTACTCTGGGTAGAGTGGGAGCCTCAGGACCATTCAGCCATGGCTCTGGATGGGGACTTACAGCCATTGCCTGGAATTCCCTGTACCTAAGCACTTGTGACAACTGGCATAGAACCCATTCAGGTCCCTGAATGGGGAAACTGAGTCTTGATCAGCAGCAGAAGGTAGAGCTAAGTGGTCCATCACACTTACATACTCCAGGGCAGGGAACAAGGCTTGATTACAGCAAGGCTGACCATAGGCCACAGAAAGCCGACCCAGGAGTCCAGCCATGCCCCAGCCACTTATGCTCTGAGCTGGACAAAGGTCAAACTCTAGGACTGAGGCAAAGCCAGGGCCTGGCTGCCAGCACCCCCATCCCCCTACCCCATGCCACTCCCACCCCTCCTGCATGGGGAGCAGAGGGGAAGAGCAAGGCTTCTAACCACTCTGTCTCAGTTTCCTTTGTGTGACTGGAGCTGACCATGGGGCCATCGTTGGAGGGTGGGAGTGTGTCTAGAGCAACAGCCAGTGCCTGGCATACGTAGAGTCTACATAGTGGGCTGTGCTAGACATGAACAAGGAGGCATCTGGCCATTTGCAGCGTCCCTAAAACCTGGGAGACAGGTATGACTGCCTAGGCTTTGACCCCAGGCCCTATATCAGGACACAAGGCAAAGCTCGACAGAGCAGAGGCCGCCTTGAAGCCAGAGCCCCTAGTAGAGCTGCCTTGACCTTGGCTTCTTCTAGGGAAGTGCTGTTGAAACCCTAGGGGCTCCGGAAGTGACCATTGTCATCAAAGACCAGATCTTCTCCTTGGCACCAAGAGAAGAACTAAGCTGGGAAAGTCAGTTCTGAGATAGGAGAGGCATAAGAAAAGCAGCATGCTCTCCTACATCTGGCTTTTCTCACTGGTCTCTACCTCGACTGAGACCTCCACTGCCACTGAGCTTCTGTCACTCTCCTCCCCCAAATGCCAACCTGTGGCCTCAGCAGGTGCTATGCAGCTACCAAAGGGCAGAGCTGACATCACGTACCCCCGGCCCACAGTGTGGATGCCCAGGCCCTTCTAGAGCAGCACCCCGCGGCCAGCCTGGAATGCGATGCCAGGATCTGCTATGACCAGGGGAGCAGTAGGGACAGCAGGTGGGGCCCACAGAACCCCGACCTAGCTATGCCGCCTCTCACCACACAACATCCTGTCTCCTGTCAGACATCTGGCTCTGTGTGGCCACTACCGAGCCAGGACTAGGGCCAGGAGCAGAACCCCATAAGCCTGACCCTAGCTGCAGGGGGCTATGGACAGGTCACTTCAACTCTGGTCTCTGTTTCCTACCCTGTGACAGAGTGTGGGGTCCCTGGAGGGCAAATGTGATACCCTGACAGGTCCATAAGACCTTGATATTTGCCTACCGGTTGGTCTGAGGACTCCAGAAGAGGTCAAAAGAAATTTTAGACATGATTAGTATATGAATCTGACCACTGAGAAAAGCAGACTGCCCTCCACCTGTGGAGGCCTCACCCCATCACTGCAGGCTTCTGACCACTCCTACCTAAAATAATACAGCCCCGGAGAGGTCCAGGTGGCAGGGCTGTGGCTTCCTGCGCTGTGGTTATGGGCTACAGGGCTCTGTGCCTCCTCTTCTCCTTGGCAGCACACAAAACAGCAGATGCTGACCTCTGGGGCCCCACAGGTGTCCACTCAGGTCTGCATGGCACTGGACAAAGGCCATAAAAGCTTGGGTCCCTGGCTACAGGCTCTTGGCCCTACCTTTGAGGCTGTCTGGACATCTGTGCTCTGGAAGAAGTGGCCCAAAGAAGACTGGTTGGTATAGCAAGCAGGGTGGGATTGTTTCTCTGCAAGAGGATCAGCTGGACACTGGTGCTGCCAAGGACTCTGGCCAGGCTGCCAGCCAGCCCTGCCCTGGAGAAGGTCACCCTACCAATGCAGAGGTGGCAGAGGGACCTTGTGCACGCCAGTCATCCAGGGCCAAGCCTGGCACCCACCCTACCAGCAATGTGCACTCTGAGGGGGTCACATGGAGAGCTGGGTGGAGCCCAGCATCCAGAGGAGGCATCTTTGTGGAAACAAACAGGAGCACTGAGCACAGGTGTTGCTGCCCCTGTGCTGCCCTCTGCACAGCCAGCTACCTGCAGGACACAACGCTGTAGGAGCACGGCTTTCTCCCACAGTTTGTCTTATGGCCCTACCATGCACTGTGCTCCACATTTGCGCCTGATGCAGATGTCAGGGCTGCCCGCTTCAACAGCCAAGTGCTCTTCCCCTGCTGGTTACCTGAAGCACATACTGGGGCCTGAGTGAACAGAGCTGACCCAGCAGGGGCCCCAGGTGTCCCTACAATGCCATCCCCAAGGAAGCAAGTTTTAGTTTCTTTGAACCAGAGATAGAGTTGCATAGTTGGCCAACCTACCCTACCCACACTGAATATGGAGAAACTGAATCCCAGCCCTGTCCAAAAGCACACTGACACCCCCCCCCCCCGGCCCCATGCAACCACCAACCCACAGAAAGCAGCCCTTAGGCTGTCCTGCAGAGGGCTCTGGATTTGGCTTCTGACCCAGGAAACTCCTGAGACAACTGCAATCTGTCTCCTACACACCTCCCACACTGACATTACTGTGCTTCAGTGTTGGCGGCTGGAAACAGGAAGTCTGGCTCTCTCCACCCTCCTGCCCCTGCCTCTGACTCCTGGTCCTTGTCCCAGGTACCTCTGCCAACCACTCACCTGCTCACTTGAGACCTGACCTCAAAGGACCCTGGCCCCTGCCTGCCTGGGCCCCACAACCGAGGGGCCACAAGTGGTCCAGGATAGATCCACCCTATGCCCGAGTCATGTACTCTGCAGGGGCGACATGCTCAGGCAGCACACATCCCAAGGATGCAGAAAAGCACATGGGTGCTGGCTGGGTTCTTTTTGAAAATGTGAGTCCTTAAGTTACTCATTGCCAGCAGCCAGGTGGTGATGGCATCCTCTATTCTACTTCCTGCTCACTCCTGAATCTCTAGTGTCCTCCAGCACACGGGCCTGCATTGCCGTCTCAGGGAGCTGGATAACAGCATGCCTCCTTGGCCGACAGATTACCAGGCTTCTGCCCTCCTGACTGCTGTCATCCTCGTCACAGCTTCCCCTTATCCCCTTGGCACTCCAGGCACCTCAAGGAGGGGCCTTGTGTGTCCTCTGTATACCTGTCCCTATCCCTGAGTCTCAGGAGGGGGGCTTGACTCAGATAGTTCCCAGTTAGAGACTAGGGACATGGGCAAGACCCCAAGGCTGACCCCAGGGCATGGGTTTTCAAGTGAAATGAAGCTCCCTGGGGAGTAGGAAAGCCCACCCTGAAGTGTCCCCTCAGAGGCCACCAAGGACGCGGGGCCCTCACTCACCACTTGGTCCCTAGAGGGTCCGGCACTGTCGGGTAGGGCTTTGCCTGCTCCTTGCCAGCTACTCACTGGTTGCGTCTTGGGGAGCAGTGGGGCCCGGCAGGGAGGCTGGGTTTCCTGTTCTCAGTTGAGGAAGTGGTGACACTGGTGACATCAGCTGGTTCTGACACACAGGACTCCATCCTGCGCTGTGCTCCACACTTGGACCTGATGCAGATGTCAAAGAAGGGCCACTGAGCATGGCGCCCAGGCACTGACATGCTCCATCACTGTGAGGCAGAGCAGCAGGAGTAAGGGCAGCTATGGGGACAGCAGCTCAGGACCTGGGAGGTAGGAACCCTGGGCACAGTGAGCAGGGGATGGGGCCAGTAGATTCGGTGTTCAGAGAAGGGCCCAGTGTGCCCAGCAGCCCAGGTGGGGATTGTGTTGCAGGGAGCTCACTGATTGAGGACAGCAAAGGCCACTGTGAGCAGGAGAAGGCCACAGGCAAATCCTGGACAGAACTGAGGCCACGGCTTAGGAGGGGACAGAGGAGGACAAGGGACACATGTGTGACAGCACTGTCTGTCCACAGAGTTCCAGGTAGAGGACAGCAGGAACATAGAGCAGGGGGCCAGGTGCCGAGAAAAGGGTAGAGGAGATGTAGAGTCTGGGGACAGGGCCTGCGTGGCAGGGATGAGGGCCAGGATTGCTGATTAGCTGCCCTGGGACTAGGTCAGAGAGGTGAATGAAGAAAGAAGGGGGACTGGTAGCACCTACAGAAAAACAAAAGCCAAACATCTCAGGCATGCGAGACCTCTATCCTTCCCCAACACTGGCCACAGCGTTACTCCTAAAACAGATGTTCCTACAATATCCAGACACCTCATGGACAGCATAGCTGAGGGAGGACATGGGCAGCAAGAGGAAGCCTAGGATCCACTGTTTTAAAAATGGTAGTAAAAAGCCTGAATGAGACATCATAGCAGACATAGGAGAAAGGGCAGGGGTACCCCTGGGGCCTGGTGCTGGCTACCATGGTTCTGACAGAAAGAAAACACTGAGCATCAAGGATGGTGATGATGATGAGATTCTTTCGGGTAGAGATAAGTTGTGTCCACCTGAGGAAACGAGAATACAGAAAAGGAAAGGAGGAAAAATGAATGAGCAATGTAACTAGAAAACACAGGAGGCCTTGAACTCACAGCAATCTTGCCTCCGCCTCCTGAGTACTAGGATACAGTGTGTGATACCACCTCCAGCTTTATACTTTTTTTTTTAATCAACAAAGCCAATTCCAGTGCAATGTTCTCTGTCAAGTGCAAAGTGCATTCTAGACAGTTCTAGCAGGAGGGATAGATGAAGTTATTGGGCACAACCACGGGTAAATGAGGGCCAGGCAGTGCCACAGACAGCCCAGGACACACCAGAATCTGGCCCAACTATGATGGATCAGGCCTGACAACAAGGTGGGCAAATCAAGACTAGTGGCCATCACTGCCAACCCAGCTTGGCTCATCCACCAGTTTACAGAGAGGCAGGGCAGGGCTGACTGCTTGCAGAGAGGAGAGAAGGTGGGGAGGGAATAAGGGAGCAGCATGGAGGAGGAGCCACAGGGCAAAGAGATTTCAGGGGTGCCTGGGCGACCCACAGTGCACGACCATATTAAGACACTGTTGTTCATTTTTTGGGTGTGAAAATGAATTATGGTTGTGTCAAAGAGCCCTCATGCTCTGCAGTTGCAGCTGGCTTATTCACTGCTGACACCCTACTCCCCCCACCCGCAGGGAGTGGGCAGATAAGGGAGGCCTACTCAGGGGCCCTTTTGTGGCTGGCCCTGGGGCTTATTACACCACCCTTCCTACTTCTGTACGTGTGGGAAACTTTCCGTTGCAAAAATGTGTAAAAATACTTTCAGAGGAAGTGCAAATTGTTCAGCAGGGCCAAGCTGTGGTTTTACAAAAAGAAGGTTTGCAGGGGGCCAAGGCGATGTTCTTAACAGAAGTGTGACTGTTGTTAGTGTTCCTGAGCTGGACACTTAAATGGCTAAAATGCAAAATTCAAAAGAAGAAAAACATAAAATATAAGTTGGATGTGGTGGCACATGCCTGTGATGCCACTTCCTGAGAGATTAAGGCAGGAAGATCACTGCAAGTTTGAGGCTAGCCTAAACTACACAGCAAGACCTTATCTGAAAAAAAAAAAAAAAAAAAAGCCATATGTTGGCCAACATGTACAGAAAGAAATGCAAAGTGCCATTAAGGGCTAGGGAAATGCAAATCAGAACCCAGAGCACAAGGTACAGGCAGAGCTCTAGGGGGGCCCTGGGGGAGGAGGTGGAAGGGCTGCAGCCCTTTTCTTCCTCCCCCTCTGCTTCTAACTTCCCCCTCCTCCTCTCCTTCCCTCCTCCTCACCCTCCTTCTTCCCTCCCTCCTTTTTCTCTCCTCCTCTGGGAGCCAGCATGCAGCAGTCTGGCATCTGACAGGAGAAAGATCAAGGCTCGAGGGCTGTGGGAAAGGGTTAGCAAAGGCAGGAGGGCCAGGAGTTCACAGCAGCCTGGCTGCAAGACCCTCAGTCAGAGAGATGAGGGCCAAGGAGGAGGCTACAGGCCTGGGAGGGAGGTACAGAGGTTTCCACCTCACCCTGTGAGGTTTTGTGTATTAAAAGGAAAGAAAAGAGCCTGGGATTCTGCCAAGGGTAGAGAACTTGACCAGCAAGTAGAAAAGCTGGGCTCAAATTATTCAAAAAGGGCCAGGGAGATAGCACAGTAGAATAAGCATTTGCCTGGCAAGCATAGGGTCCTGAGTTCAATCCCTGGTACCACAAAAACAAACAAACAAAACCCTCAAATTATTCAGAAAGAAGAAAAAGTCCTAGGCAAAAAGTTAAGATCTATGGGCAGGAGATATAGCTGAGTGGCACAGTGCCTGCTTGGAAGCGCAAGGTCATGAGTTTGATTCCTGGTACAAAGAAAGAAGCGAAGGAAGGAAGAAAGATCTGATAAAAGAGGTGATGGGTATACTGGTGTAGGTTAACAGCAACTTCACACTTCCTGTGTCCTCTGAATTTTTTTTTTTTTTTTTTAAAGAGATAGTGGTGCACACTTGTGATCCCTGTACATTAAGAGACAAAAAGATCTTGATTTGGAGCCTAGCCTGGGTTACAGTGATTTGGTGAGCTGGATATGAAGCTCAGTGTGAAGGCCTTGGGTTCAATCCTCAAAGCCAGAAGAAAGAAAAGAAAGGAAGGAGAAGGAGGGAGAAAGGAAGGAGGGAAAAGAAAGCACTAGGGTACAGCGAGGGCAGATGAGTGGAGGTGTGAGACATATCGTGACATTAGATTACGGCCATAACCGACAGCCATAAACCTAATTAAAAACCATCAATTTGTGCCCTGAAAGCCAGCATGTATCAAATGCATGCCGTTCCCCTGTGATGCTGTGCAAAGAAAAAACCAACAGAGAACCCTTAGAGGAAAAAGGCAGCCGCCCTTTGGTGCCAGCAAGTCCCAGCCCTGTCACAGCTGGGGCGCAGCTGCAGAACCAGCCCTCTCAACATTGCAGGTCCAGCTTCCTAGGGGGCAGTGGGGCCGGGCTGGGGATCAGCAAGGTTTGCCCTTCTACATCCTTTCTCCTCTCTTGCCCCAGTGCAGACCTCTGTCTCCAAGCTGCCCTCCTGGGTGAGGTGGGAGTGACTGTGAGGGTCACTAGATGCTGAGATGGACCTGGCTACCAGAAAGAGATGTCAGCCCCAGGGACTGGGGTCAGGGCTGCTGGCTCCAGAGAGGGCGAACCTGGGGTGGAGAGGGCCTCGGGTTGGTGCAGTTTCCACATGCAGTGGCGCTGCAGGCACAGGCTAGGAGACTCCACAGAGGGCAGGCCCAGGAGGACAGTGTGTGGGGCTGTATCTACCACATTGGCCCAGGTGCAGCAGGCCTGAGTTTGGTCCCCAGCACCCAGAAATAAACATATAAATAATCATACAACTTGAAGCAGGAGAAGGAAAAAGGAAAAATAGAACACAGAGGAGCTAAGTCAGGCATGGCAGCACAAACTTGTGATAAGCCCAGGGCTCTGGCAGGTGGAGGAAGGAGGACTGAACATCTGTGGTCAGCCTAAACAACATGTACAAATAAGAAAGGGCTGTGGATAAATCCCAGGGCAAATATCCTGACATAATTCCTAGTACAGAAGAAGAAAGAAGGAAAGAAAGGGAGGGGAAAAGAGAGAGAAAGAGAAAGGGAAGGAAGGGAAAGGAAGAGAAAGAAAATGGGGAGAAACAAAACAAAGAAAAAGAGAAAAAGAAAACAGGAGACAAACAGAAAACACAAATATAAAAATAAAAGCAAAACAAAAATCTGAGAAATAGACCCAAATCGCACCTTGTCAGTTGCGGCAGGAAGTACAGCCATCTCAGCACAGTGGGACCAAGGCAGCGGCTGGTGGAGGGATTTCTAAAAAACAAACAAGCTCTATGCTGTCCGTGTGAACCCACTGTGTTTTTATTTTATTTTTGTGGTACTGGGATTGAATCCAGCGTCTCAGGCAGCATAGACAGTGCTCTGCCACCAAGCTCCCCCAGATGCATGTGTTCATTTTGTCTTCTCCCTCCCTCCCTCCCTCCCTCCCTTCCTTTCTATGCATGTAATTTCTTCAGCATCAGGTGTTAGACCCCAGGTCTTCACATTGAGCTGCATCTCCTGCCCTTTTAAATTTCTTTTTATTCTGAGACAGGGTCACTAAAGTCATTCAGTAGCCCAGCTGAGCTCAAACTTGTGATCCAGCTGCCACAGCCTACTGCATATCTGGGATGACAGGCATGCACAGTGCTCTGCACAGGTTGATGGTACAGGTTAGAAGGGCAAAGTTGAGAAGGATTGAATGACCTCCAAAGGGCCATGGGGAGCCAGCAGAGAGTGCAGGATGCTCAGCAGGTGGGCAGGGCCTGCACTGGGGGATGAGGGTCATTTCTATAAGGATTGTGTGATCAATAAGAGAAAAAGGCCATCACAGGGAGGCGTGGCTGGGACCCTGTTCTGCCTCCCTCAACATCTAATTACTGTCTGCCCAAGCCTTGGCTGGAAGGTGGCCACTGTACACCATGGTCACCTTGCTAGAGGCTGGCCAAGGTTGGGAACAGCCACTGGATGAGAACCCAGCTGAGAAGGTAGTGTCCCGAACACTGTGCACTGACTACAGTTATTTGGGGAAGAGCTCAGTTGGCCTGGGTGGTCCCTGTCGCAATACCTGCTGGATACAGTTCACACATCTCAGGGCCTTGCCTGGGCACAGGAGATACACATCTCACCCCAAAGAAGGTGGGGACCCTAGAGGACAAGCAGGCCATGACATGGGAGATGGATACAGTCCCATGTCACACAGCCCCTTGGGTCATGCTGAGCTCCAGCCAAGAGTAAGTGGGATGTTGTGGGCATGGGCGAGGTAGAGCAAGGTTTCAGTGATAGAAAGGGGATTATGGGTATGGCAAGGCTCAACTGGGTCAGACACAGTAGATGGGGGTGGCAAGAACCTGGGTCCACACTCACACAGTTCCAGGGGCCAGCTCTAGCCATGGACAGGGAAGGGATCTAGAGCTCAGAGGTAGCTGCAGGATGCCCTTAGTGGCAGTGGAATATAGGCTGTGCATGAGGCAGCTTTCTCCTCTCATCCCCACCTTACCCAGACCTGCCACAAGCTCCCCATGCCCAGCCCAGTAGCCCTCACCCCACTCCACCAGCTTCTCTCAACTCCTTTCCCTGAGACTTCTTCTACATCCCACTTCTAGGTCCCTAACAGGGCTAGTACCTACCTGATACTCACAAGCTACTGATGGAGATCAGGCCTCCAGGAGAGTGTAGGGAGGGGTGTACATGGAGGCGGCAGCTTCTGCCCTCACTCCTCAAGGTGCCCTAGATAGGAGGGAGCCCTAGGGGTAACATGGCCTCTTGGTACCTAACCTGGGTTCCAGGGTCCCCATCTTTCACAAACTCATCCTCAGTCTTGGCTGTGGACAGCCCCTCTGAGAGGAGTTCTCTAAACCTGTGGGAGTGCAGGAAAGTGTGGCTTTAGGCCAAAGGAAATGAAGTAAGGGTAAAAATCAGGCGATGACCAATTTGAGGACAGAGTGGGAGTGGGGGTGGGAGTGGGGGTGAGGATGACAACCAGAAAGTTTTAGGAGGAAGAAAATGGAATCATAGTCTCCCATTTGACTCAGCAATGAGCAACATTTACGTGGTCAGAATAACCAAAGGATCATATATAGTATGGGGCTGTAATCCCTCTACTCCAGAGGCTAAGGCAGGAGGCTCTCAGACCTAAGAGTTTGAGACCAGCCTGGACAACACAGCAATCTCCCAACTCAAAACAAAACAGCTCTACTGGGACAGAGGGGGAAGAGGAAGTTATGCCTCATCTGCCCACCAGGAAGGTCACGCCTGCCCTTCCCCCTGGTACCTCCCTCCTCTATCAAGGCCAGGCTGACTGGCACAAGGGGCTCCCATAGGACAGATTGTTTCCTGACTTTGGCCCCAATCCCACTGGGCCCCATCAGGAGGCCTCTGCTTGTCCTGGGAGCAGGTCATTCTTCTCTGAGGCACTTGCTGAGCCCACTTCCTGTGCAGTGTGGCTATCACTGATGCCACTGAGGATGCCTTGGAGGGGCAAAGAGGCCCACAGAGGCCTAGCTGCCCCAGATGGACAGATATGCACCTCTCACCATGGTTTCTGTTCCCACAGGCATTTCTGGGCTGCTCTCTGGCTGGCTGGGGTGGGGAGACCACGTTAGATGGAGATTAGTTTGGGGGTCTGATGTGGGCCACAAGCCCCAGAGATATGCAGGGATGTACCTCTTGGTCCCTCACTCCATAGTGTGAACCTGGAGAAGGGCCAGCACACAGCAGGTGCTCAATAGGTACAAATATATAGACAGGAAAGGATGAAAGAGACTCAACTTGCTGGGTGCAACCTTGGGAAGCTCAGGCAAGAGGACTGCCTGGGTTACTTAGTGAGTTCAAGGCCAGCCTGAACTAGGTAGGGAGACTCTGACTCTGAATGAATGAATGAATGAATGAATGAATGAATGAACGAATAAATAAAATTTTAAAATCACAGCAGATCTACAAGAATATCAACAATTATGTCAAGTGGAACCTTCATTCGACTTAGAGAATCTTTTTCCCATTGAATTTTTGCTTCTGCCTTTTAACCTTTGAGCCTGGAAGAATGGTTTAATTCTTCTGCCTTGGTTTCTCTGCATGTCATGGGTAGGTACTGCATGGTACTTTACAAAGAAGGTGTAGTGAGCTGTAACACAGTGGTTACAGAAGCTGGGCTGACAGGATGGGGATGGTGGCTACAGAAAGAGGACAGAGCACAGAGCAGCGGGCAGCAGGGACAGACAGAGGTCCTCTCACACTCTCCAGCTTCCCTGCCTCTTCTCTGGCTTCTCCTTCTCCTGCTGCTGCTCCTCAGAAGCCAGTCTGGGTCTCAGCCAGTGTTGGTCTCATCTGGTCACAGTGTGCTGGGCCTGACTCTCACGGAAGAGCCCAGTGTAGGGACAGGTGGCACTGTAGGCAGGGAAGAGATGGGTGAAGGCCTCAAGAGCTTTACAATAATCAACAGGGAAATTTACTAAGCATCTCAGCCTTCACAGGTATACTGAGGTTTGAGCAATAAGAGAGGCAAAGGAGAGAGCAGAAGACCAGACTGAGACCAGGTAGCACAATGGTCATAAGAATAACACCAAGGAAACCAGAAAGAGAAGACCAGGAAACCCAGCTCCTTCACCCACCTGACAGTGTAAGGGCAACAGAGACAGCCACCGAAGCACTCTTATTTAACATGTGAGACCCATATACATATGAATGCATGCTGTCATTTAACATTAGCTACATACTTGTACATGTGTCACTGTATTCAATTGCCAGATAAGCTGCCATCTCCCATAAGCCCTCCCCCTTCACTTCAAGGGACAGGAAAAAACAAATGACAAGAAGGAATGCAGCAGACAAGCCTGGGGAAAGACAGCTCTAGATCAAACATGGATACTCACCACTTGGCACAGGAAGACTCTGGTGCCAAGTCCCCAGAAGGAGCCATGGATAAGAGTTTGTAGTTTCGATCTATGA
Organism: Myocastor coypus; assembly: GCA_004027025.1. Lineage (NCBI taxonomy): Eukaryota > Metazoa > Chordata > Mammalia > Rodentia > Myocastoridae > Myocastor > Myocastor coypus. The sequence goes on from PVJA010006781.1 coordinate 14,528, forward strand.
ACCCTCCTTTCACCCCACAGTGGCTATCTATTCTCTTTCTTTCCCAACTCTTCTACCTAAATAAATAATCTCTTGTTACACTAAACTTTGTCTCTTTAAAATTCTTTACTGGCATTGGGTTTACCATGGCTGGCACTACATTTTCAGCAGAACAGTGTGGTGTAACATGGCATGGTGAGCTGTCCGCCTGGACAAAACACAGGGGCTAGGCCCAGTGCTGAGTGCCTGGCCACACGTGGGTTCATGCTTGTGCCCATGTGACTTGGTGACAGATCTGCCTCTTGGGGTCCAGTGATCCACACAGCAGCTCCCTGATAGCCTCGGGTGAGGCAGGGTGGGCACCAAGGCCCCGGGAAGTTGCCAGCCTAGAGTATGTGAAGGAGGATAGTTCTGGGGTGAAGTTGAGAGCAAGTTGGCCTTGGGCAGGGGACAGTTATACTGATGCCAGTGTGACCCTGTCACACACAGAGAAGCTGACTCAGGGCAGGCTCTGAGAAGATGTGGACTCCTCATTACAAGGAGAAGGAGAGTGATAATTCTAAGTCAGAACTGAAGCTGGGAGTGCAGACCTCAGAGGAGAGGTCCTTGCCCTGCTGTAGCTCTGAGCAGTGGGACCAGAGAGTTATCAATACTTAGGAGGGCTTGGGGGTTCAAGCCTGTAACCCCAGCACCCAGGGAGACTGAAGCAGGTGAATCAGAAGTTTGAGTCCAGTCTGAGCAACTTAGTGATTTAAGGAGGTCCTGTCTCAAAATCAGTCAGAAATGCAGGGCTGGGGATGTAGCAAGTGTGAAGGTGCTGGGCTTTTACCGCTCAGAAAGGGAGATGGAAGAGGAGAGAGGTTTCACCTTCTTAAACTCATTTTCTATTTTCTCCAGGGTCTGTAGTAGCCACCACCCCTAGCCAGTGGAAACCACCTTGAGTAACCACTTCTCCCATGGCCCACTTCCACTACTTCAGAACAAGAGTTGCACACACTGTTTTTACCCCCAAATGTTTCCAAAAGTGGGAACTTCACAGTAGCACCCCAGGCAAGATGGCAAGGGGCATCCAGGAGGGGACAGAATAGTCCTGGGAAGGTAGTACTCTTTCTCTTGAAGCATTGCCCAGAGTACAGAAGTCAGCACAGAAACCTCCCTCAGGCTGGTGTCCCTCCGGCAGCTGTGTGCTGGTAGTAGTGGGGTTGGAAGGGATTATTCCTGGGGACACAGTGGCCCCAAGAGGAGGGGTATTCACTTCAGCACTGCACTTTGGGGCTGCAAGAGGGTAAGACATCCTTCAGAGCTGGGCCTGGCCAAGCATTGTGGCAGGCTTCCGCCTGCCTCAGCCTCCTGAATCCACAGCCCCAGGGTGTGACTTGCTCCTTCCCATGTGCTTGAGGTGGGAGGTCAGGGCTGGTCAATGTGGGTGCCCACAGGGTGGGAAACATCAAGGTCATCAATCCCGTGACTAACAGGTTGAGCAAGATGTTTCTCACTGACGTGATCCACACACTATGGGGACAGTGCGACTCCAGGACTGAGGCCCCAGGCTCTGCACATGGAGCTGGCAGAGAACAGAGCAGTGGTCCTTTCCTTCCTTTACGAATGAGTTCTAGCGTCAAAGGCATCATTGCTGCCCTGCATTTACTCCAGGCCAGAGGATGTATGCACTTTTTAAAATATTTATTTATTATTTTTAGAAACTTTCTTTTTTTAAAAAAAATTTATTTTTTATTAGTTATTTATATTATTTATTTATGTAATGGCTGGCTCAGCCTGTCCTGGGGGTGGGGTTGGTGCAGCATGTGGTGCCAGGGATCAAATTTCGGGCCCTGAGGTTACCTAAGCTTTCCTAAGCAGGTGCTTTAGGTGGCTGACCTATCTCACTGGCCCCTATTTATTTTTAAAGAATACACAATGGTTTAAAAAAAAAAAAAAAGAAGAAAGAAAAGGGCCAGAGAGATAGCTGCATGGCACAAGTGCCTGCCTGGCAAGTGCAAGGTCAAGAGTTCAAACCCCAGTCCCCCCCCACACACACACACACACACACACAAAAAAAAAAAAAGGAAGAAAGAAAGTAAGTAGGTAAGAAAGAAAGAAATGATACAAAATTTCATTGAACAAGCCAGACGGAAGTGGTGGTGCACACCTGTAACCCTAACCCCTAGGAGGCCAGGCAGGAGGATTGATGTGATATTGAGACCAGCCTGGGCTACAGAAACAAGCTCAGGGCCAGCCTGAACTACATAGAGAGACCCTGTCTCAAAAAAAAAACCACACCTCTGCAACACTGGTTCAAAAAATGTCACAAGAAGGGCTGGCCAAATAGCTCAGAAGATTAAAGCATCTGCAAGGAGGCCCAGGGCCAAGGTTTGATCTCTGCAGCCCTGCCTCTAGGGTGGGCTGAGATAGTAAATGAGACTGGGTGTGGTGTCGTGGCAGACACCTATAATCCCAGCTCTTGGGAGGCTGTAAACCGGTGGATCACTATGAGTCTGATCTAGTAGTGACACCCTGAACACCCTGTAGACCCTTTCCTAAAATACAAATAGATTGATAGATAGATAGATGTCACAAGAAATTAAAAATAAAAATATTTAAACATTTGCTGCTCGTTACAATAGGCCAGCAGAACACAGTAGTACAGGCCAGCAAGAAAGCTCAGTGGACTAAGGGTCTGCTTAGGCAAACACAGGGACCGGGGTTCTATCCCCACATGCCATGCCAGCCCTGCCCCCAGGCCAGCACTGAGTCCAGGAGTGGTGGCACATGCCTGTTATCCCAGGGTTGGGGAGGCTGAAAACAGGAGGATCACTATGAGTCTGAGCTACAGAGTATATTTTTCCCTTCTTTGTTTTGTCCTTTTCCTCATCCTAGTTTTTCTTTCCCCATTGAGCAAATTCTTTACCGTTCACAGTATCTATTGCACCTTTAAGATTCTATTTACCTTTTTAGGTTCAGTGTGAGGTTTTGACAGGGCATCTGTCCCAGTGCCACACTGGTGTAGAGGAGAGGCCAATCCAGGTGATTTAGATACTTAAGACTCTGTTCCCTGAAGCCTGGGCACTGTGAACCTTTTCCCCTACCTGAGTGGAGAGTTCCTCTTTTCTACCTTCAGTAAATGGACATCCTCACTGCGGCTTTTCTTTCTTCCTTCTTTGTTTTTGTTTTAGGGTTTCTCATAGGTTGTCTCTATGTAGTCCAGGCTGGCATCCAGCTCACAGTGGCCTCTCTCCACTGACCTCACTGTTATTTCTGTGCCTTGCTCAAGTCTTTGTTCAGTACACCAAGGCTCTGAAAAGAAGCACCCTGGAACCCTGTCTGCTAGTACTAGAAGGAGTTAGGGAGAAGCAGCACAGGGTATGGAGGACTCAGAGCTTTGCCCTATGGACACAGGCAGCAGAGGACCTGGGCCTGATGGTTCAGGGACCTTGCTTTAGTGCTCATACTGTCACCACTGTCCCCACCACAGCCTTCTTCATCCACCTTAGGCACAGAACTCACAGTAGAGATGGGGTTACAAGTTCAGAAGGTGCAGGCCTTGACTGAGTCCTGCGGGTGTAGGCAGAGCAGGGATCTTGGTCCCTAGGGACACTGGCTAGGTGTGTGTGGTGGGGGCAGGCACCCTGTATCCATGGTGGGGTGGGATACTAGGCATGTAGAAGGGCGTCTTTCCATGCTGGACCAGCTACAATGGCCTCAGGATTGGGTACAGACCTGACACCTGCCAAGGGGTCCTGCAGGTCAGCTTTACTTTTCGTGGCCAGAGCCCAAAAGTGCTGCAGGTTCCTGGTGGCACAGTGGGAAGAGCGCCCTCTGCTGACAGGAGGTCAGCCTGTGATGCTAGCTACAACAGCTCAGGACCTGGCCAGGACAGCACTTACTTGCAGGGCAGTAACTTCTGCTGTCCTTGACCTCACACACATATACATTGGGCCTGACAGGCAAGACCCGGATCATTTGCTGGACAGGACTTCATTGGGCCAAAGTCCCTGTCCCCAACCCCTACAGTGGCTGCTCTAGAGGGGGTGCTGCTCTGAGGAGCTCCTAAGAGCTGTCTTCAGCCTCACTCTCAAGCACAGCTGCTGGCCGAGACAGAACCTTGGAGTCTGTCCACCACATAGCTAGGCACCAGCAGGCCTAGACTTGGTAGGAGAGAGGTGATAAAAATGCATGATCAATGTTTATATTAAAAAAATTATAGGAGAAAAAAAAACTTTGCCATGAATTCCTTTCAAAGACCTCCTTAACATGCTCATCCCATTATTCTGGTTACTTCTGATGCAGTTCTAGAATCCTCTTTCCTGAGTGTCTTTGTGAGGTGTGATAGAAAACACAGAATATTGCTGCTATGTCAGTCAAGATACCCATCCTCTGCAACCTAAGGAGGAGAGGTTTATTTCGGCTCATAGTTCCAGAAGGTTCAGTCCATGTTAAGCAGGCTAAGCATAGAAATGGCATAGTGGAAGGTCCTCAACAGAGGGGAGCTGCTTACATCATGGTGATGAGGAAACAGAGAGAGTTTGTAAGCCAGGAGAGGAAATCCACCCTTCCAGGTCACAGCCCCATGACTGGTGTCCAACCAGGCCCTACCTCAGTACAGGAGGCCTTGGGGACTCTTGTAGATACAAACTATAACTGTTATGTGCCAGACAGGCTCAGTAAATGTGACACTACTTTCTTATCACCATATTCATTGAATCTGCTACTGTGTGACTTCTGGCTCTTCCCCAAAGTCAAAATGACCAGGAAAGGGAACCATTTTGAATTGATTCGGGATCTCTAGGCAGCCAGGACAGAGCAATGAAGGACACCCAGCACTGCTGCAGAAAGTGGCGAGAACAATGGGATAATGTGTTTGAAGTGAAGCCGAAGAATTCAACTTTTTAAAAGTTTAAACATTCACCCTATTTTTAGATCATACTTCATAAATAGTTACCAGGGCCAGGAAGATAGTTCAGCAGTCTAAAGCATCTGCTTAGGCAAGCTTAGGTAGGTGCAGTGGTTCAATCCCAGGCACCACATGCCACACCAACCCAGCCCCCACGGTGGGTTGAACTGGTGAAAAAAAAAGTTGCCAGACATTTGATGTCTATCCAGAAACTGCTGTTTGGCAAACATCTGTCTGTGTATATAACCATGCTGTCATAGAAAGAGCCTGGGGACAGTGATGTGGCTCTGATGGGACTATCCTACATCAGTAATGTCCTGTGTGGTCACTGGAAAGAGAGCAGGGTGGGGGACTAGCCTCAATTCTCCATTTTATGGAGGAAGCAAGCTGCAGAGCAGTGCAGAGCTCTGACCCATGTCATCACAAACAAATCCGTTTTCTTTCTTTCCTAAAGGTTTCAAATCTGTTTTCATACAGAAAATTATTTTTATATGGAAGTTTCTCAAAGGTCAATAGGAAACCAGTAGTCACAGTTGGAAACAGGAGGCAACCTGGGGCTGGAGATGGTGCCTGCATGCAAGCTGGGGATGTCTCTGTGGGCCGGCCATGCAGGCTGCAATTGGAAGGATTCCACAGGCGCAAACCTTCAGCAGACAGCAGGTCCAGGAGCAGGGTTTCACCTTCCTCTCCTCCTGAGACAGAGCTGCCTCTCTTGTGGAAGAGGCTTGCTTAAGCCAGGAGAGAGGAGTGGCTCTTATAGGAGGCCCAGTTGGTAGGGTCTTGTCAGCAGGGCTTGGTGAGAATGCCACATGTCATCTCCCTGTATAGCTTAGGTTTCCACTGCCATCTCTCCTGTGGGCCTGGCTGAGACCTGAGTGGGGAGTGTTTGGGAGCGAGCCCCATCACAGGAGCCAGAAGTGGGATGGGAGGCATCAGGGGCCAGAGGTGTGGTGTGAGGAGCTCAGGAGCAGGATTGTGGCAGCTCCCAAGGCTAGAAACAGCCTCATTTGAAAAAACAAACAAACAAACAAAAAACAGAAACCTCAGTCCTAATACTATGAGGGCAAGACTCTGGGAAAAGCTCAGAGGAATGGATCAGCTTCCTGCTTGAGTCTCAATACCTTGATTTTAGCTTTGGAGCCTGGAACTGACTGGTGGGATCCTAAGGTACAGGCTGCTCCAAGGCAGGAGCATGTGGAAGGTTGGCACGGGTGCATCAGTGCTAACCCTGCCAAAGCCACTGCTGCCTCCTGTGACTGTCTCAGTTGCCTGTGCTTCATAAAAGAGCTTCAGAGTCAGATCTTGCTATCCTCCTTCTCTGCCCAGAGTATTTAAAGAAGCTCCCATATTTTTCATGCCCTAGGACCATGTGTCTGATACCTGTGTACCTTATGTTATGGCCGGCTCAGCCTGTCCTGGGAGTGGAGCTGGCACAGCATGTGGTGCCAGGGATGGAACCACGGTCCCTGCAGTTGCCTAAGCTTGCTGAAGCAGCCACTTTGGACTGCTGAGCTGTCTCACTGGCCCCTACCTGTGAACCTTAATGTGACCTCGAGTTCTTCTCTTTTCCTTTGCTCTCATTCCGTGCCATTTCTTGCCATTTCTCACACCCACTGGGTTCATCCCTGCCCTTTCCCTTGAACCTTTACTCCCTCCCCAGCCAGCCCCAGTGAGTTGTTTCTAGATGACTCTCCATGTGCTGTGCTGTGGCCACTGCTCCTGTTTCAGCCCCACCTTGTGCAGCTTCCCCTATTCCATTCTCAACAGCCTTAATCTGTGTCTAGCTGGTGGGGTGAGATGACGACAGCCTCCTCTTCTAGTTGACTATGCATCCTGTCACTGGGCAGCAAGCTTGTCAGGAGCTGCTCTCTGGTGCCTGCCGGCTAAAGCAGCTCCAGCTCATAGGAGGCCTTGATCTATTTTTGTTGAACAAAAGGGGGGCAAGCCTGGTGCTGCTTGGGTATTAGAATTGTTGATTCAGTGACTCCAACTCTTTTGTGCCTCACTATGGTGAGGAAGGGGGTGGAAATAGAGAAACCTGGTTTTCTAAATGACGAATTCCTTCCCAGAGAGGGTGCCCTGGCATGGGGCCACGTGGAGCTGAGGAGTTCTATGTGCATGGCTGCAGGCATGTGTGGCCTTAGGGGACTAGAGCCCAGCTTCTGGAAACAGCTGATATGGAAATTAAAGCTTATTTTGTTTTATTTTTTGTGCATAAGGTTGGTTAACAAGCCAGGCATGGTGGCGCACACCTGTAATCCCAGCACTTGGGAGGCTGAGGCAGGAGGATCGGTGCGAGTTCGAGACCAGCCTGAACTGCACAATGAGACCCTGTCTCAAAAAGACAAAAAAAAAAAAAAAAAAAGTTGGTTAACAGTGTAACCAACAGGATGTGGTTTTAGACACTGTTAAGTTTACACAAGTAAGTCATACCATTATACCTTACCTCCTCCTTTTTTTCTTTTGCAGTACCAGGGATTGAACTCAGGGCCTGGCACTTGCCAGGCAAGCATTTATTCTACTGAGCTTCCGTGGCCCTATGGTCCCATACATCCCATCCTCCTTAATCAGACTTCTGTCCCAGCATTCATATGAGGGTCACAGACCTAGCTTCATGAGACATGGGAAATTCCTTTCTGAATGTGTCTTAGAAGAATGGATGGGCTGGAAGGGCAAGGTTGTCTCTACAGAGGAGTCCACATAGATGTACAGCTTCTTCCACATGTTGAGAGCAGAAGGGAATGGGATAGATTCTGGGTTCAGTTGTGCCACATCTGGGTAGCAGGGTGGAGTTGTGTTGATGGGCACCTACTCTGTTCTGAGCAAACATGGGCTTCACAATATTTATATGGTGCACTGGAAAACAGGGTGTTATGATGTGTGTCTAGTTGTCCCCTCACAGCCTCATGCAGTCATGGGGTGGCTTCTAGAGCTTGTGGTTAACTCATGATATAATGCTGGTATTGTGAGTGTGAGTGCTATACCCACCCTGGGGTGGATAGTCTGAATACAATTTAAGGGAGGAAGAGAGGCTTGCTAGCTGCCGCAGCTGCTGCTCCTCCCTTTGCTTTTTCTGTCTTCTATGGCCAGAAACAGTAACCCTCTGCCATGTGTCACTCTGCCATGGAGTCAATCGAGTATGGAATGAAACCTTCACTATCTGTGAGCTAAATAAACCTTTCCTTCCTTAATTTTAGGTGTCAGGTATTTTGTCCTAGCAACTAGAGAAAAGTAACTGAGACAGGGAGTCATCCTGAAGAGGAGAGGCTTTCAGAATAGCTCTCTCTGGACCAGTATGTGAATAAGAAGCTGACACTGTCAGGAAGGAGCCAGAACAGGGTATCCAAGAGTTCTATCCTCAGAGGCAATACTTGTACCTCTTTGTGTACACTGTGGCCCAAGTTGCTGAGTACACTATGTGCAATCTGTGTGAACATCCTGGCCAGAAAGGAGAGGCTATAGCCTGTAGGAGGTCAGTGCCCTACCTGGGAGTCCCCAAGATGGCTTATGGAGTCATGATGGAATTTGAACTTCTTCCTTGTTGAAATCCTTGGATACCAGGCGGCCACCCAGGAGAGTCAGCACCACTTGGAGAACTACCAGATAGACAACAATACAGCCCACAGCATGGCCCCTTGAGAATGAAAAGGTGCTGCTGACACAGTCTATGAGAAAACACAAAGCCAGGGCATCAATGCATCCACAAATGACCAAGGTCAGCATTCTGCCCTACTCCCCATGGGGGTCCCACTGCCAGGCTCTCCATCTGCCCACTGGTAAGATGGAGGACAGAAATCTCTGGCTCCATGTGAAGCAAGGCCAGGCTCTGTGGCTCCAAATGACACAGGCCACTTTGTATGCACCTCTTGTGGTACAGCACCACCACAAATCCTTTCTCTCCTTGTCCTGACACTGCCAACATCCCCTCTTGAGAAAACTGAGACTCCTGGCTGGGGGAACCTGCCTCAAGGTCTCTACATTCTGGTGACATGGCCACAGCCCCATACTATAGGACATCTGCACCTACATCTGTGTTCCTGGAGCCTCCTGCCACTTAGGAGTATGAACACTGAGAGGAACAGTCTCCAGTTTACACCTTCCTGGGCCCAGCAGGACCAGAGCTGAACAGAAGGCTATGTCAGGGGGCAACAAGTGAGGGGATTCTAGAGTGACTTCAGAAGGGACACTGTGTGACCATCTTGCCCACAAGTGCAGGGTGCTAAGATGACCAGATCCTCAAGGAGTCCATGATCCTGCAAGGGACTTCTATCTGACCTGGGTAAAGTGTCAAGGACAGCCAGAGGAACAGGGGGGCACATGGTGAGTAGAGAACAGAGCAGATGTCCTGAGCATGAGCTTGGCACAGGTATAGGAGGCAGTGGCCGCAGGGAGCTGGGTTGTCAGAGTCAAGGCACAGCCCCGGCCAACCTCAGCACCTACACACATACATACACTAAGCAGGGCAGGACTGGCTGCCGCGTATGATGGATGCAGGTGAGCAAAGCAGGGTGGAGTCAGTGCCTGGTAGATCACCCAGCAGGAGCAGGGTGCTTTGTAAGAATTCCCATGGGAGAACTAGGAAGTGACAGATCTGAGGAAATTTCAAATCCCAAAGTCATCTCCAAACCGTGGCACATTCTGTAACCCTTGCACTGGGGAGGTGGAGGCAGGAAGGCTGCAAGCTGGAGCCTCACTTGGCTACCTGGTGGCTTGGCAAGACCCTGTCTCCGAATGAAAAATAGAAAAGGCTGGGAGTGCAGCTCAGCGCAGAGGTGGAGCACTCACTTAGAAGGCCCAGGGGCCCAGCGGGATGGCTCCGTGGTCTAAAGCCCCTGCTTGGGGAAGCTTAGGCGGCTTCAGGGACCACAGTTCCATCCCCAGCACCACATGCTGCGCCAGCCCTGCCCTCGGGGTGGGATGAGCCGGCCATAAAAATGAGTGAATAAACAAAGGTTGTGAAACAAGAAAAAAATAAAATAAAAAAATAAAAAATTAAAATTAAAATTAAAATTTAAAAAAAGAAGGCCCAAAGCCTTGAGTGCCAGCCCCAGCTCCTCAAACAAACAAATGTACAGGAAAAGAATTTGAGGAAAACCCAGCAGATCTGCCCAGCCTGGCTGCACCTGCCCCCAGAGGGCGCTGTTGGGCTGTGGCTCCACCAACTTGATCTTGCCAGGACCTGGGCACCCTGTGCTGGAAACCAGGCCTAGAGAAGCTATGTGTCCAGCCCTTCTGGGCCCTTTCCTGAGAAGCCACACAGTAGGACCCATGCTGGGAGGGCCTGGGTAGGAGGAAGAGACCGGGGGAGTAGGGCTGGCTTGTCTCTTCCCACTATCGCCAAGCCAGCCTCTGTTCTTCCTGGGGTCCTTGTTGGCTTAGAGACCTCTGGGGGTTGGTGACCTGTGCTGGAGGTGTCCCCTGTCTCCCTGGCCCCCCTGTGGAGCCCAGGCTCACCGACTTGCCGATCTGCACACCATCGCAGTCCCCTGTGAGCTGGTCTGTTTGTATTGCTCCATTACTGCAGAAGGAGTTGTAGGTGACCTTCAGAGCGTCAAGCAGGGTGCTGTGTCCCAGCACCACTCTGGAGGAGAGTTTCTGCAGCAGATGGGGGAGCACATAGGGCTGGGCACCTTGCTCTCCCACAGGTCTGTGGCGTGGGGCCTCTACCTCATCCCTCCCCATGGAGTGACCACTGGAACCTGGGAGGTGGGCAGAGTGTGCCAGGGCTGAGGATGGGGATTTCAATGCCATAGGCCTGCCCTCCAGACAGGTGGCTGCAGGGACGTGGCCAGGAACCCCCTTTGGACTGTTCCTCACCCTGTATGTAGTGTTCACAGGTTCTGTGCCATGACTGAAGAGTTGCGAGAGACAAAGCCGGAGGCAGCCATGGGGAGACAGGAGAGAGAGAGCAAAGTGAGAGAGAAAGGGGAGATAAAGAAGAATGAGGACACAGAGAGCACAGTGGCAGTGTCATGGAGGGTCTGTGTGGTTACTGACTGGTGACTGCCTGTCCCTGGCTCCTCTGTGTCACCCACTTGAGACCCAGGTAGTGGGCACAAAAGAGCCTGCTTGGAGCACATGGGGTTCACAGGAAATGGGAGGCGACTGACCCTCTCCCCTGTTCCAAGGTTAACCATGGGACAGCCACATGTGTGTGACACTACCATTTGCTTTATCCTATATCTCTAGGCCTTTCAACACAGCCTACCAGGGCCAGATTTCCAGAGCCCTGAGGGGAGCTCACTGTACCCCTGAGTCCACAAGGATCATGTGGACCCAGAGCGAGTACCCCTGGGGTCAGCTAAATGAGCCAGATACCCAGAAGAATATAGTTGTTGAAGGTCTGCCAGTCCTTGCCCACTGTGTGTGTGTAGTACAGGGGTATATGTGTGCATGTGTAATGCAGGAGACACTCCTCCCTATATATGTCTTCACAGGACCCAGGTTTATTGTGGTGATATCTTGGGTTTCTTCACCTTCCCTGGGGAAACCACTATCCCCAGCCTCTGTCCTGACTTCTGCACAATGATGAATTAGACTAGGTGTGGGATGTGGGGTGGCTCAGGCTGTGCCATCCACAAGAGGACATGCAACTCTCCTGTGAGACATGGTCTGGTATGTCATCTCACCCTGTCCTGGGCAAGCTCTCCAGGGTCTCTTTTCCCTTTCTTCCTCCTTGCCTTGTATGTGCAGGCTAGGGTTCCTGCCAGCCCACTGAACCCCAATCCCTAAGGCCAGCTTTCCACCCTATAGCTGAGGGCATATCTGTGGCCACCCTCGGGTCCATCCCAGCCCAGGCTGGCCCACTGCAGACTCACACTGTAAGCATCCTTCAGGAATAGCCTCACATTGCTGGAGTTCCCAGACAACTCTCCTACCCATGAGCTGGGGACCACCTCAGTGAAGTTCTGCAGGCAAAGATCACATGGGCACATTGGCACCCAGTGCTGTGGACCTCCAGGTCACTTGGTTTATGATGCTAGGGACTTTCACATTCCCAAGAGGGTTCTGAGGATACTCAACACTTTTTTTTTTTAAATTCTTTTTGTTTTAGACACAGGCTCTCCCTATCTAATTTAGGCTGTTCCTAATCTCACTGTGTAGTCTAGCCCAGTCTCAAATTCATAGTGCCCCTTGAGTTCTGGGATTGCAAGATTGTGCCCCCCAGTGACTGTGCCCATCAAAATGATGTGACTATCATTTTCTAGGGTGTTCAGTCAGCCAAGTGTGGCCTAGGGAACCACAGCCTTTGGAAGGAAAAGGCTGAGTTGAAGAGTGCTCCCTGCTGGGGTATACATACCCCACCATGTGTTTCTGGCTGGTGATGGCGTTGACTTGGGGTCACATGCTGGTTTCCATAAGGTTGCTTTCACTCAGGAGTAGGGGAACAGAGAAACCACATCAGGGCACATTCAGAAGCCATGGGGGCGAAATCATCAGGAAGGGCTTCATCCCAGGTGTCAGTGGCCTGAGTGATTTCCTCTCAACAGTGACTATTGTACCACCTTGGGACAGTCCTACTGGCCAGCGGTGTCCCTAGAGCAGCGGTTCTCATGCGACACCGGCGGGGGGCAAAGCACAGGGGTCGCCTAAAGCCATTGGAAAATACATATTTCCGATGGCTTTAGCCGCTAAGAACTCACGCTACCATCTGCAGCAGCGCTACTCAGCTGGAACGCACGCCTTTATGGATACACATTCCAAACTGAATGACTGCGCGCATGCGCGGACGTGATTGTGCATCACGTGATTGCGTTTGGGTTCACTGCAACATGAGGAACTGTATTGCAGAGTCACAGCATTAGAAAGGTTGAGAACCACTGCCCTAGAGGTTGTTGGCCAAAATGCTGGATGACAGATTAGTCAGCCTCCTCCACCCTTACCTTGGACCAAACTAGGTTAAAGGAAGAGCAAAAACGAATGCAACCCCCCTCCATGTCAGGTAGCTGGGCCATTTCCCTGCTGGCACCTGCCCAGAATTCTGCTGAGCAGTGCTCAGAACTGCAAGAAGTCACCTTGATCATGGAAACTTCGTGTAGTCCTGCAGCCCTCCCTTCCACCCCCCATGACTCTGCATAATTACTGCCCTCTGCAGAGATGAGTGGACAGAGGTGAGACCCCTGCTTTGTGGGTTGGGGGAACCATCTTTTCTGAGAACAGGAGTGTGAGACACTGTGTTTTTTCCCAGGTCTCCATTTGCACATAGCTATGGCTAAGGTGGGCTCCCCGGATGCAGGGCAATGGGTATGACAGGCCTGTCTCTAACTATGTTTTCCAAACTGAAAGCTTGACATAAGAGATTCCAGTCATCTCCTTCCCTGGTGGGATGAATGGTCTGTGTCACCACCAATGCCAAACCCAGGGTTGGGATTCTTTTGGCTTTGGCTCCTGCTCATTGTGGCCTTTAATTCAGGATTGTTACCAATCTTTGAGTGGACCATCTTTGGAGGCCACCTACCTGCAGTCTGTCACCTCAGCTCTGTCCCATCTTCATGAGTGGGTCCAAGACAGAAGCACAGAGAACCGCCCTCCCAGACACCAGTCTCCAGAGCTGTGAAAAGCACTCTGCCAGCCTCACCTGCTAATAACTGCCCTAGATCAGACCTGTCCCCGATCACTGTCAAGAGGCTGACAAATGAGCAGGCTGGCTTTGCCTTAGGTCAGGGAGTGGAAAGAAGTTGCTTGTACTCTGGACTCTGCAGCTCAGGATTTGAATCCTGACCCCTCTGGTGACCCCAGGCATCTCATCTAATTCCAACCATGGGCTCCTGTGGGGGCAGGCCAACTCCAGGAGACCCTATCTTATTTTCCCTGTTGGTAGCACAAAATACCTGATGCCCACAAGTTAAAGGATGAAGGGTTTATTTTAGTTCATATTTTAGTTCATAGAGTGTAGTTCATGGTCAGCTGGCTCTAAGACATTTCAGAGGAAAAGGACATTGCAGAGGATGACAGTCCACAGATGCCTGCTCTGTGCTTCTGTGTTGGACTCATCACAGAAGATGGAACAGAGTATGGTAGACAGGAAGCAGCAAAGCAGTAGCAGCAAGTAGCAAGCCTCCCTTTCCTTTCTATGCCATAGGCTACCAGTCAGTTGGTTGGTGTAGAGGACCATCTGGGTCACTCTCCTTGAAAGAAGGGGAGTTGTCTCCATTTTGGCTGTGCTTGACCCTGTATCCATGTACTAATAGGTACAGAGATAGCTAGGACTTTTCCTTACCCCTTCAATCAGCTTTAAGCAATGTGTGTTGGTCTAGCCGAGGTGCTAGTGGCAGTCTCTGAAGATGGCACATGTGTTTCCCTGATAACCCACACCTGCTGCTCCTTAATGTCAGACAGGTTGAGACAGGATGAAGAGCCAGTGGTCCATGCTGTCAGCTGGGATTGAGCCTCAAGATAGACTGACTTCCTGGGTCTTAAAAGATTACATATTTGGCCGGGCGTGGTGGCACACGCCTGTAATCCCGGCACTGGGGAGGCTGAGGCAGGAGGATCAGTGCGAGTTCGAGACCAGCCTGGGCTACAAAAGTGAGCTCAAGGCCAACCTCAACTGCATAGCGAGACCCTGTCTCAAAAAGACAAAAAAAAAAAAAAAAAGATTACATATTTGAGCACCAGACTCCAAAACATTAGATATTATCTCAGTAGTATAATGCAAATTAGTTTCTTTGTATATCTTTCTCTCTGCATATGACAGAGGTAAACGCAGTCCTCTTAGCTAGTTCCCCTCACAGTATTCACCTACTTCCTACAATTCTCAGTTATTCATACTGAAGCCACTCCTCCTTCATGACTGAATAAAACCTGGGTTCTCCCCTGAGTCTTGGTCATATTTATTTATTTATTTTTGAGAATTTTTTATTTTATTTATGTTTATTTTTTCTTGTTTTAGAACCTTTATTTGTTTATTCACTCATTTTTATGGCTGGCTCAGCCTGCCCCGAAGGCAAGGCTGGCGCAGCATGTGGTGCCGGGGATCGAACCAAGGTCCCTAAAGCTGCCCAAGCTTTCCCAAGCAGGCGCTTTAGACCACTGAGCCATCCCGCCGGGCCCTTGGTCATGTTTAGATAGCCATCACCATGGCTGGACTTAGGACCCCTTGCTCCCCATAACTATATGTCTTAACATCTTTATTTTTGCCACGGGTTGCACTGGAAGTGGTAGATTGGAATTAACTCAATGGGATTCCAACAATTTATCCATGGGATTACAAATATAAACTTCCTGGACTGATATGAGCACCAAAAACTGGCACGCTACAGTTGGTATCTCTCATATGCAAGGTGGAGTTTCTATCATCCACACCCAGAGAACTATGCCAAGCCAATAAGGGGACTAACTTAGTTATCACATCCTTAATCCACATTCACACACCTATGACCCAGCCAGCTCTGAAAAGCCCCACCTATGCACACACGAGGCTTTGAGGGAACATCAAGATACAAGCCACAACAACCTGCCCTGGGCATCAAGCTATTTCTATTTGCTCTTTAGTAAAAGGATATTCTTGGCATGTGATCTTGTCTCTGTTTTGTAAATTGGGAGTGCATGAGGGGCCTCCTCCTCAGACCTGGGGCACAGTAAGCATCTAGTAATAGCATGTGACCACCATGCCACATCTAGCACCCCATGGCCTCTGATCACACTAGCTACTCACATGCCAGGGTGTGGAAACAAAAGTCAGGTGGCCATGGTAATGTTGACAAGGCCCACCCCACACTACACTGCACTCATAGGTGCTCTCTGACCTCTTGGTCACAGAAAAGACAGGTTAGATGTTCCACTAGGCCAAACTGCTGGCCGCTGGCCTAGTGAAGGGTAGTCCTGTTGGAGAGGGTGCTGCATGATTCATGATAAGATCTGTTAAGACAAAGTTCAAGGAAAACAAAAAAAGAGAATGTTCACCCAGGTGGCAAGCTACCAGGACAGAATAATCCCCTGTGTTCTCAGAATTATCTTAAGAGATCAGAGGAAGAAATCTTGCATACTTTAAAGTCTTAAGATAACAGTAATATGTGACTGATTCGGATCTCATGATTTGATCTTTGTCAGTGATTGATACTTTCTAAGCTTCTCAATAAATATGTTGTGCATGCTCAGTTCAGAGTTTAGACAAACAAGACATCTGAGACCCCTGTGGCCAATTTCATCTAGCCTTGCTGTGATTCTTCTCATGGTTCTGATCATTCTATAACAAGAGGGTACTTTGCTCAGCTAACCTGAGCCAGGGTCAATCCTTCCAGATTGCCAGGGGAATGAGCCTCCAGGTCTGGAAGGAATGAATCATCCCCAGCTTAGGGCAGACCTGTCCTTGTGCTGGGTGCAACTTCTCTCTAAGTGAGAGTTATAAATGCAGGATTAATGTAATTATGTGGGAAACAAATTCTCCTGCAGTATAGCTCCAAAAATGTTGAACTGGTGAGCTGAGGTACCCCAGGTGCAGCCTGAAGCTGAGCACAATTTCTGACCCTGACATTATGCCAGGATACAACAGCTGCCTGCTACTTGTCTGGCAGCTCCTAAGGTCCCTCTATGTCCACTGAGAGGAAGGGTTGAGAAAAATCTCGTGCCCACCTCTGCTTCCCAGAGACCTGACTTTCCATCAAAGTTTTTAGAAGTTTCTTCAAGAGCCTGCTATGTAAATCAGAAGGAGGCACACACACTTTGGGGAGAGACCTGCTTGATGACCTGCCCTTGACCCCTCCTGCCCTTCCATGGTTTCTGGACAAGGTGCTAAATGACCCTGTCCGCACTGTTTCTCGTGGCAGCGCTCTGTCCTATTTCTTCCCTGGCCAGCCTCAGGAGACAAGGAGGATGCTCACAGATTTGTTGCTGGTGTTATTTGTTGCTGTTGTTCTTCAGATGACAGTGGACATTCATGGAGGTCAGACCAGCACCAAGTTTGTTCTAGGATCCAACAGAAAAGGTGCTGTCTGTGTCAAAGATCAGCAGCTATGCACCATTGCCCCAACCAATTTCATCCTGGAAGATAGACTGCAGGGGCAGGTCATCTTCAAGTGGGTGCTGTCTTCCTTTCCCTGTCTAGGTTTTCACCCAGGAGAACAGGACTAGAGCCTGAGAAATTTCTGCAGAGGGGATGCTTCCCACTGCCCCCTATAGCTGCCTGATATGAAGCCTAGGTTGGCAGGGGAACCCTTCTCTGGCCTACTTTTCACACCTGGACAAATCCCAAGGAAATCATCCCAAGGGAGAGGAAAACCACTGGCAGAGATATCCAGTGCAGGGCAGAACAGCATAAGTGCAAAAGAAGGAGAGCCCTGAGTATGCTGGGTCCACCCTGGGAGGAAGACATGCTGATCACATATGTCACAGATGGTGGCCGTACACAGAAGTAAATGGTTTTGGCATACAATGTGCCACACATGCCCTGGCCCATGAAGGTACTTTAGGACTTCGGGAAGAGGCTGAGTCTCCCTTGGGATCTGCAAGATCAGGATTCTGGTAGCCTGATGTGCCAGGGCCATGCACCATGTTTGGCTTTGGAAGAGTCATCTGAGGCATGAGTTAGCTCTGAAACCTCATTGGTTTCCAAGCCCTATTACCCCACTTCCTCTTTCTGTTCCCTGTGGGGCCCTTCCATGACCTGAGTCCTGACCTAGCTGCTCTTCTTGGGCCAGGCCAACAACAATGGAATGAGGTGGAGCTGTCAGCTCAAGTTGCTAAGGTGACACCCAACCATCACAAGTGGCCCCAGTTTAGGGAAAGCAGGAACCCCAGAAGGGGCAGTGGGCTCACCTGGCATAAAGTAACCTGCAAGAGGACACTCAGTCCACCCTTGGGGGCATCCAGGGTCCCAGACAGGGTTGTAGTCATTGGTCAGCTTCAGCATATGCTGGAAGGTCCTATTCATGATGGACCTGAGGTCTGAGGGACACACAGGAGAGGCAGAGGAAAGAAAGTGGTAGGGAGGATCCCATTAGCGAAGGGATCCTGGGGCACAGGGGAGGCACCTGGGTTTCTTGTCTCACAGAAAGAGAGAAAGCAGGGGTGGTGCAGGGGGTATATGTGCTTGAGTGTTGTACAAGGTGTGCATATGAGTGTGTGCAACCATGTACACATGTGGGCAGGAGTATACACACATGCACATTTGTGTGTGTACAGCTGCATCCAGGTGTGGGTACTTCTGGTCCATCTGGTGACAGGAATGTATGTAAAGGTGTGTGGCATGTGTGTGTATGTCCAGGTGCATATACATGCAAAGGTGTGAACATTCACCTTTGAGTTTCCCATCCCACACATGGACAGGCAGAGCCCCCTCTCTGGGTGGCTCTGGATAGGGTGACAGGTTCCCTTGTCATTTATACATGTGCACCCAAGGTTTATACATTTTTAATGCACCCCTGCATGTTCAGTGCCAAGACTATTGGCCGTATTTCTACTCATACAAGCACAGAATTGGGGATGGAACTGAACCAAGAGCCTTGTCACTGAGCTTTATCTCCAGCCTTTTTAAAATTTTGTTTTGTTTTAGGCTCTTGCTAAATTGTTAAATAGGCTGGGGAGATAACTCAGTAGAATAAGCATCTGCCTGGCAAGTGCAAGGACCTGAGTTCAATCCCCGGTTCCACAAAAAATAAAACTAAATTGCTAAATAACCCAGGCTGGGCTGGAACTTGCCATCCTGCCTGAGCCTCTTAGGATGCTTTGATTTCCAGTCACAAAAAGAGGTTTGGCTGAGCCTAGCACATTGTGAATCCTTATGTGCTTGTGAGGTGCATAGACCCTTGCCCCAGTTTCTGTGGTTATATCCTTAGTGTTGTGATCACCATGTGCTCTACATATACTTTTGCTCTTTCTTTTTTAATAATAGAACTCTGAGACTTGGTACTTTAAACATTAAAAAATAAAAGATGAAGGAGAGGAAACAGAGATGGGTAATATGTTATGTCTCTGAGCTTGGGGACCAGTGACACACATGTCCCCTGTTTGGAACACAGCCCCAGCTCTAGTCATGTGGATCCCTGGGGACACAGTCTATAGCGCCAGGTCTCCTTGCCTCAGAATGGACATCAAGGTCTTGGGAAGGGCAGAGCCAGAGGCCACAGTGGTCCTGGGCTTTGCCAATGTAGCCAGATGCAGTTAATTCCTTGAGGGCCCATAGCAGGCCCCTGCCTAGTGCATGGACGTTGGTGAGGCTACAGATGGAATGAGAGGTGGCCAACAGGAAGTACAAGTCAACATGGGGGCATGGGTCCACCAGAAGGTCACAGTGAACACAGCTGCCTGACCTGTAGGCCAGGACCAAGAGAGAGGTGTCACCATAGGTTATTCTGTGTTCTTGGGGACCTATGACACTGAGCATGCTGTACGTGGAGACCCTCTCAGCATCCCACAGACTCCCTTCTCTCTTCCTCCAGACCCTGGGGGGCTGTAGATCAGACTCAGGACATCCAAAGAAACTGAGTTCAAGGAAAAGAACAGATACTCTTTGTAAAAGGAGCCCTTGCTGTGGGGTATGAGTGTCCCCCAAATTCAAGGCTGAGAACCCCACCTCATGGGCATATGATTAGAGGTGGGGTGTTTAGGAGCAGAGCAGGTGAAGGTAGAGCTGAAGCCTTCATGTGGATCAGAGTCTTTCTAAGATCTCAGAACTCTCTTGCTCTCTTCCTGTCCTACAAAAGGACATGGCCAGAAAGGTGGCTAAGAAAGGTCCCCACCCAACCACACTGGTGTCCTGATCTCAGACTTTCAGCATTTGGAAGTATGAGATTTATATATTGCTCTTGGAGACAAGCCATCCAGTCTATAGGCACCCACGCCTGTGTCCCTACACAGGCACTGGACCACTCCAGGCTGACACCACACTTACCTGGTTTTAGATACAGTGCCATGGTTTGTGGAGACAACTGCTTCTTGCCCCCATCTTGGTCCTTCTGTGGTTCAGCAAGACTCCCAATGTCCATGATATCCCCATATGTATAGCCCTTTCTCACCAGCTGCCCCCAGATGGCACAGCAAGCAGAGTTAGGCTCTCTCAGCCCTGTGAAGTCCTGGGGATGAGGACCAAAGGCCTTTTCATTCTGATCTCTCTCGCAGTGTGCTGCTTTGCCTTCGGGAGCCTGTGAGTTCTCTCTGGGTGGTGTGCACCTCCGTACACTGGCACACCACATACCTCAACACCTTTGCAATTACAGGGCATAGAAGCCAAAGTGAAATGGGGTTCTTGGGTTCAAAGTACCTTCCTGTGAGCCCCTGAATTTCACCAGGCTGTATGAGGTGTTGACAGTGACCAGAGTCCCCTCCCCAATGCTTCTGAAGACGGTATTGGAACCTCATCAAATAATTGATACTAGGCCAGTAGCTGTAACTATAGTAAGACATCAGTGGTAGATGCCCTGCCTTTGATAAATGTGTTTATCGGATGTGAGCATACATGGATCTATCAAAGCACGTCTCATAGTGGCACAGGTAAGTAGCTTCTGCTTAAGTGAGTCCCTTGAAGAAATAAGGAACAAGGCACTTCCTGTCTGCAACCTGCTCTCAAATGGCTGTGAAGAAAGAACCGAAAGTGGGTGTTTGCGTGTCCATGTTTCCAAAGAGATTCACAGGCCAGGAGAAGGCATGGTGAGGCCTGGGGACCCACAGAAGGAACCCTCTGCTGGTGCAGGGCAGCTGTACCCCAGTTCTGGCTCAGGGACCAAGAGGCTCCACCAGGCCTGGCTGGGCCATGGCCCCACTGAGGCAATCACAGAAATGCAGAAGGCAACTTGATAGGAGTGTGGAGGCCAGGACCCAGGGGGACATGACCCTGGGCTTTCTTTATACTCTGGAACTGGACTGCCCCTTCCCTGATGAGCCTGAATGCTTTTGGATCCCTACAGGGTATGCATCCACTTCCTTCCAAAAGTTTCTTCCCTGGGGTCTCCTGTGTTGTCTCCTCTGCCTGCAGCCTCCTGCTTGCAGGGCACAAGTTGCCCCCTGGGCTCTGTCTTAAGGCAGGTAAGTTAGATCTGAGGCTGCCCTGCCTTGCCTGTGAGGAAGGGAGCTGTTACCTCCTGGGATGTCCAGTCCAGATGGACAGGGCCCATTCCAGAAGGGGAGTAAGCAGGGCACTGGATCCCTGACATGCCCAAAGTTCTTACTGGCTTCTAGCGTTAGGTGCAGTCAGGTGCTGACTGGATGCAGTCCCAGCAGGTACTGGCCTTGGCCTCACTGCACTCCTGGGACAGGACTGGGGACAGAGGATATGATATAGGGACATAGGCACACAGGGACATAAGGTGAGCAGGGCCTGTGCTGTCTTGGCTGCCCTGCCTTCAGGCAGAGAAGGGAGGAGGCTGGGAGGGGAGGGGAGAGAAGAGGCAGCTCTGGGGGCCGAAGGGGCCGTGTTACATACATGTGGTATAGAGCAGGTCCCTAGGCTCAGAGTCGCCATCACCTGTCCTTGGGGACCTGCTCCCCAGCAAGGGCCTTTAGAGCCTCCACCCAGAAGGACATAGGTCTTTCTACTAGAATGCCCTTCTGTATAGAAACCCTTCCCAAACTCACCAGAACTGAGAGAGAGTGGCCTAGCCAGGACACGCAACAGGGAGCACCAGCCCCACATGTCATCAGCCTCAGAGCCTTCTGCCTGGCTTGGCCTGTGGGTTTCTCCCTGCTGCCACAGGGTAAAGGTTAGGAAATCCACACAGCCCAGTCCCTCACTCTGCCATGCACAAATACTCACACCTACATGTACACATACCATGTGCTGGACATGGTGCTAGAGCAGGGCCTGATGCTTGTGGCCAGGCTGTGAGTGCCCTCCTCCAGTCAGGTGGAGACTTGGGGTCCAGGCCTTCAAGAGCAGGCAGCAAGACAAGGAGGGAGCACAGCTTGGTCAGAGCTGCGCTGGGCTGGCCACCATCCTTCCAGACTATAGCCATCCTGGAGCCCAGATACAGGGTTGGCCTCACTGCAGTCCTGATGCTCCCAGGACACAGTAGCTGAGCAGACACAGTGGTGCTGGCTGAGGAGCTCCCCACTCTACCAAAACAGGAGACACCTAGCTGGCAAACTCCTTGGATGCTGAATGGGGAAACTGAGGATCTGAGCAGCACAGGTGTGGGCCTGGGCTGCCACTGCTGTGCTCCCCCATGCATAGAGAGAGCCAGTACCCTGAGACAGAGGACAGACCGCACATGAGGATCCTGACCTGGACCCCAGAAGGCAAGCAGGTGAGGAGGGGAAGCTGGATGTGTCCTCTGCATGTGACCCCTTGCTTGCCTGGCCTTGGGACTCCACCATAGACAGCTCAGCCTGGAAGATGACCAAAGGGCAGTGCCCTCACCAAGACTTCAGGTGCCAAGCCCTGAGTAAAGACTACTAAATAAACCCAACGCCAAGGCTGCCCAGCACTTTGCACCAGAGTAGCTTCCCCGTTCACATGCTGCTGCAACTCACACAGCCCTAGGAAGTGGCAGAGGCCACCAGGTCCCCATACTGCTGGGCCTGGGTCATACTGCCCTGGAGAACCTCAGGAATGGGGCACCCTGGTTTCCCTGTCACCATATCAGTGCAGCTAATAAGGATGAAGGATCCTCCTTCATGATCCATAAACTCCCAACACCTGGGCCAGAGACAGGACAGTAGCGGCAGAAGAGCAGAACAGATTCTTGTAAACCACAACCCTGTGCACACAGGAGGGAGAGCTCTCATGTTAAAGAGTTAAAAAGGAAGAAGAAAGAAAGAACTTTTCAGCAGAACAGCAGAAGGAAAAATATGAGTCAAGGAAAGAGGTTGCATATCAAGCTTCCTGTTACAAAATTGCAAGTTTACAAAACTCAAATCTAAGCTTCTTGAGAAGTGGGGCTCTGAAGCCCATCAGAAAGTTGGATCCACCTGGCCTGACACTCCTAGATCAAGACGAAGCCACTTCTGTGCGTGAGATATGGGCCTGAGGTGGAAGACTGCGGGGAGGGGGCAGAAGGAGTAGGTGAGAAGTCTAAGAGCATCTGTCGCCCTTGGAGTCCTGATCTCCAGTTTGTGTCATGCAGATAAAAATGAACATTTACCATGAGTGTAAAAGAGATGTGGGGTCAGCCAGACAGTTCAGTGGATTAAAGTACCCGCTTAGTCAGACCCACGGACCGAGGTTCGATCCCCAGCAAGCCATGCCGGCCCTGCCTGCCCTTGGGCCTGCTGAGATGGGGATTGAGACTGGGTATGGTGGCACATGCCTATAATCTCAGAGCTTAGGAGGCTGAAATCAGGAGGATCACTATGAATCAGATCTATGTAGTGAGACCCTATAGACCCTGAAAGTAAATACATAAAAAGTAAAATAAAAGAGATGTGGCTGTTTTATACACAAAGCCAGTGTGTAAAGACAGAATCATTTCTGTTCCCAAAACACACAGAAAGGAATCCCATGAAACCAGCTGATACCAGGGTCAGAACTCTGGTCCCAGATCATGGAAGCTTTGTACCAATTCAGGGGACACAGGGCCAGGAGGAGCTAGGGGAGGATGAGAAGTCACTTTGCAGCCTCCAACCCACAAAACAAAGATTTCAAGTGTCTCTGAGATGTGGGACCTGGGGTATAGGCCCAGCCACCACAAGGGGACCTCAGCCCGGAACCCTGCCTAAAAGGTCCTCATTTACCTCATATGCTTCAGGACATGCTGGACACTGGGAGGCAGGGAATGAGGAGCAGCCTGTGGTCCCTTTTTACAGCACAAGTCCTAAGTCACCCCACTAAAGAGTGACTAGGAAGAGACACCCATAGTGTCTCAACAACTCCCCTTGAAGTTCATTTCCTGGAAGCTGGCATCAGCTTTGGAGCCCAGGATCACTGGGGCCCCATCCAGGTATGTAAGTGATGGTGTGCGTCTCCTCTTTTCTCTTTGCTGACCTCTTCTCTGTTACAGCTATCTTTCCCCCATATTTGGGTGTCCTAGGTCTCCTGCACACAGAGGCGCTGGGTGCCAGAGGCAGTAGTGTGGAGTCTCAGGCCCCAGGCAGGATAGGGTAGACTCAGGGCTGAATGTGAGGGGGACAGAGGTGGGGGAAGGGCCCACCCTGAGCACAGATCACAGCTCTGGGACCATAGCTGGCCCAAGGCCCAGAACTTGGCTTCCCTTCCTGATCTGCCCAACCCTGTTGACATTCCTGGGAGTTGGTGGGAGGCCAGATGTTTGGACCAAAATCTCACATGGATGCCTATTCACTTGCACAACCACCCTTGGCCAAATCCTGAACTTCCAGAGGCATGATGGTGTCAGTGGGAATAATGCACTGGACACATGTATATATTCCCATGGAGTATACAACTCATTCATGTACCTACCACACAGACAGACAGATGGACAGACAGACACACACACATGCACACATGCATGTACACACACTGTACTCCTCTTATTCAGGTAGCATCTACCCCAAGCTGGTGGGGCAGGTGTGTCGGGGGCGGCTGAGTACAGTCTGGGCAGGGGAGGTGAATATGGCAAGTAAGTGGAGGACTCTGAGCTCCTAGTGCAGCTTGGCTGCAGCTGCACCCAGGCTGGGCATCTGTGCCTGACCTGCACCTGGTCCCTCCTCATAGCCTGGGGTTTGGGGTGCAGCACTCTCCCCTCC
The DNA here is from genome assembly GCA_004027025.1 of Myocastor coypus. Lineage (NCBI taxonomy): Eukaryota > Metazoa > Chordata > Mammalia > Rodentia > Myocastoridae > Myocastor > Myocastor coypus. Next base: position 38,973 of record PVJA010006781.1, read on the forward strand.
CTAGCTCTCTGGCAGGGGAGCATCTGGGCAAGACAGTCTCCAGCTGTGGTCTGGAGACATAGACAGAACCCAGGGCTGCAATCAGGGTCTCAGAGCACGGAGAGGAGGAAAACCCCTGAGGTATCCCTCAGAGGCCACCAAGGACACAGGACCTTCACTCACCACTCTATCTCTGGAGGCCTCAATGCTGTCAGACTGGGCAGGCAGTGGCTTTGCCTGTTCCTTGCCAGCCGTTCTCTGGTCATGTTTCAGGGAGTGGTGAGGTGTGGTGGAGAGGTTGAGCTACTTTTACGCATCTCCTTGGGGAATTAGAGTGTCATTGGTAATATCAGCTGGTTCTACCACACCTGGCCCTCACCCCAGTACTCTGCTCCACATCTACTCCTAACACAGGTGCCAGAGAATTTAAATTTGCTTGAACTTGTTGTTCTCCTGCCTCAGCCTCCTGAGTGCTGGGATTACAGATGTGTGCCACGATGCTCAGCTTATCTCCATGTCTTTTCTATTTGTCTTGACAAATTTTTTTGTTCAGGACACAAGGTCCTAGAAAGAAGTCTTCTGGGACCCCCACCCAATAATACTAGAAGGAGTCAGGACACAGCAACACAGGGTAGGAGGTACTCAGGGTTTCTCCCACAGTCACAGGCAGTACAGGATCTAGACCTGGTGGTTCAGGGACCATGCTTCAGTTGACAGTGTGGAAAAACTGAGGCTAAGGAAGCATAGGCCTGATTGAGTTCTGGGGTGCAGGCAGAGCAGGGATCTCAGCCCCTGCAGCCTCGCCACATTTCTGAGGGTTGGGAAGGTATCTGTGGTCCTGGGAAGGTCTAGGGTTACTGAGCTACCTGAGACTACAGTGGGGCTCAGTGCTGGGTATAGGAACAGATGCCTGCCCAGGCCAGGCTGCCGTCATGGCCTGAGGATCCACGCATGGGCCTGGTGCCTGGCAAAGATCTCTGGGGGCTACCAAGGTAGACAATGACCTATAGCATATCTTTCCTGTTCTTCACAGCCAGGAAGCCCAAACCCCTGTAGGTGCCTGGTCAGCCCTCAGGGGAAGAGCACCCTCCCTTAACAGGAAAATCAGAGGAAAAATTCAAAGGCTCACTGACCTTAACAAGGTCTGCTAGCAATATTAACTGGGGTGGCACAGGGACCTGGCCAGGGCAGCACATGGCCTGTGTGGCAGCTGATGCAGGTGGACAATGGGGGACAGGAAAAACATCATGGAGGGCTGGGCAGGACAGCATCCAAGGGCTTTCACACCCCAGGCGAGGCTGGTGGCCCCCTGCTGAGGTAGGGATGCTGTGCCCTGAAGTTCCCGAGAAGGGTTCAGGTCACTTCCTTGGCTCTTCCCACAGCCATGGCAGCCTTAGATAATGCCACAGAAGATGTTTATTCCAGGACCCCCACAGTGGGCTGGAGCCAGGCCAGGGAGTGTGGGAAGGCAGGAGATGGGTGTGGGTGCCCTTGGACACTGTCCCTGCCCAGCTCAGCTCACTTATCCTGTATCAGGGTCCTGTGCCGTTCCTGAAGCCCAGCTAGTAATGTGTTTGAGTTCCTGCAGCAGTGAGAAAGAGGAAACTCCCAGTTTCCTGAGACTCAAAGCATTTTAGAGTGTGCCATGGCATCTGCCTGGCGGCTGAAAAGGGCCAGATGTAGGTGGGTAGACATGCCTGGCGGCCAGGGCCCAGTCATAACCTGAGACAGCTCACTGAGGACTTTGAGGCTGTGTCCTCCTGATGTGGAGCCAACACCCGCCACCACAGGGGCTGCATGCAGGTAGCCCAATGCTGGCCCAAGAGGGTGCCACACACCCATGCCATACCTTCAACCTCAAGATCTCTGAGGGTCTCCAAGTGTGTGTGCCAGACATCAGAGAGCTCCACAGGCCTCTGAGAGTACCTCAGTCACTTTCACTGCTGGCTACAATGGGTAAGCATCCAGCTCTGGTCCTCCAGGTCACATATTATCCCAGTCCTGTGTGCTGAGCCTTCCTTACTACCCCAGGAGCTCTCTGTACCTGCCCTGGCCTCTACATAGAGGCGACTTGGCCTACTCCCATGCAGGCAGTTACCTGGTAGTGAGGACCCCTAGTGGCCAGGCAAGGTGTTATCTGAAGCTAGGACTGTAACCAGGGCTGGACAGGGGTCCACTGGCCCTGCAGTCCCTGTCCCTGACCTGCCCACCACATTACAGGCACTCATGCCTGCACAGCAGCTGCTATGGAGGGGGTGCTGGTCCATCTGAGAGGCCCCCTGGGTCCTGGCACACCTGACAGCTGTCTTTAGCCACACTCTCAAGCGCAGCTCCTGCCCTGGACAGAGCCCCTAAACCTACCACCAGGCACCAGCAGGCCTTCTCCAAAGTCAAAATGACTATGAAAGGGAAGCAGTTCAAAATGATTGAGGATATTAAGGCAGCCAGGACAGTGCAGCTAAAGACACTCAAGAAAGAGAAGTCCAGGGCTGCTGCTGGCGATGGAAAGGATGATGCCATGAGCATACTTAAAGTGAGGTACAGAATTTCAAATTTTTTTAAAAATTAAACATTCACTATATTTTTATATCATGAAGCAGGACTTAAAAAAAAAACAAGCTTTCCCAGCCTTGAACAAACCCCAACCCCACCCCAACTCCAACCATGCCCTGCCCTATGGCTGTAACTCCTTGTTCTGGCACAGGTCTGGCAACTATGAGTTGTAAGCCAAGTTCCTGACACTCTGTTCTCCAGAGATTCCTAAGGCTGTCTTCTCTCAAGTCTAAGTGATTAATGTTTTGCCTTGCTTCTGCCATCACTTGTCCCCTTCCCCTGGTGTCTCTTCATGAAAAAAAAAAACCAGACAGATAAAAACTGGAGCCTTTTCTTTAGGGCTCACTCATCTGTTTTGGATAGGAGTCGCCCCTGAGCCAGGTGTGTGTCTGAAGCCCTCCTATTTTCCCCTAGGTCTCTCTGACCTCTTGGATTCTAAAGCATCATAGCTCATAAATATCAGTTGCCAGACATTTGACTTCTGTCCAGAAGCTGCTGTTTAGAAAGCTGCTGCTATGTGTGTATAAGGGAACACTACGCTGTCACAGAAGGAGCCTTGGGGACAATGATGTGGCTCTCATGGGACCACACTATGCCAGTAGTGTCCTGTGTGACCACTAGAAAGAGCCCGAGGGATGTGGGGAACAGGTATCAAATCTCCATTTCATGGAAAAAGCAAGCTGTAGAGCAGTGCAGAGCTCTGACCCATATCACCAGGCACAAATACATTTTTATAGAGAAAATTCTTTTTGTACAGAAGTTTCTAGAAAGTCAGTAGGAAGCCTGTAATTGCAGTTGGAACAGGAGGCAATAGGGGCTGGAGAAAGGAGATATTCCCTGCATGCATGCTGGGGATGTCTCCCCTCCATCGGCAGCTGCGGAGGCCTCTGTTGGGAGGATTCCTCAGGTGCAGTTCCCTCAGGAAACTGCAGATCCAGGAGGATGGCTTCCACTGCCATTTCTCCTGTGGGCCACAGAATTCTGTCCAATCAAGACTTTGTTTCATCTTTAGGTCTTCACTTCTTATGAGGCTCCTAAGCCATGAAAATATTATGGTCCTATGTCTGCTTTTCTTGTTTACATCTGTTTAATTCTCAGCCCTCTCACCTGGGACCTTAGGCAGATGGAGGTAAAGACATTCCTCCCATCCTATCCTGTATGTACTTTGTCTTTTTGAGGAATGTTTTAACAGTCCCAGCACTTGAGAGGCTGAGGCAGGAGGGTTTCTGTGAGTTTGAGGCTAGCCCTGACTATACAGCAAGACTGCCTGAAAACACCAGCCCCACCTCAAAAGACCACCCTTCCATGATCTGATCACCACAGTCATTGGCCAACATCACCTCCTCTTGGCCATGGTCATTCTAGAGCCTTCTCTCCTACCTGCTCCTGATCAGTTTCTTCCAGGACTTCTACCTCTGTCCAGGTGGGAATTTGTCTGTTGCTATTTTTTGTGCTTGCAAATAAAAGGTAACTTAACATGAACGGAATGATTAGGGGAGTGAAACTCCTAACCTGAAAGACACCTGGGAAAGGTGTGTGTTTTCTAAATCTGAAGAATGAACTTCAGGAACAACAGGGATTAAACGTCAGGGAGAGGGGAAGCTTTCATTAATTCTGAAGACTCCAATAGACAGCGCATCTTTTTTTTTTTTTTTTTTTGTCTTTTTGAAACAGGGTCTCACTATGCAGTTCAAGCTGGTCTTGAGCTCATTTGTGTAGCCCAGGCTGGTCTTGAACTCACATCGATCCTCCTGCCTCAGCCTCCCAAGTGCTGGGATTACGGGTGTGCGCCATCATGCTCAGTCTAGGGGCAGAGGGTCTTTTTGTTTTGTTTTGTTTTTATGTATTTAGTACAGAGTCTACAGGGTCTCACTACACAGATGGGACTTGTAGTGATACTCCTATTTTCAGCCTCCCAAGCACTGGGATTACAGGCATGTGCCACCATTCCTGGTTCTAGGGATTGAACCCGGGTCCCTATACTTGCCCAGAAGGTGCTTAGGTCAGTGAGCTATCTCCCCAGCCAGAGAATAGGAAGAATTTGAGAGAAAGAAAAGCTTTTAAGAACAGAAGGGGGCCCGGAAAGTGGGTTGCCCACTCTAGTAGATTGGTACCTGGTGGTCAGTTTGTTACACCCAGCTGAATTGAACTAACATGCTGCATGCTGTGCAGGGGAGGCCCACCTGAGGATTGTTGCCAGAAGCATAAATCGCAGAACTGTAGAAGCTATTGAGATGCTATTAGGGATGCTTTTTGGAGAAGTTCTTAGAGCTAGCTATTGGAAACTGCTGGTTCTCCTAGGCTATTCTGCTGGAGGACCTTGTCATGCTGGCTTTCCTGATGAACTTGGCTATTCTTATTAGAGGAGGAGCTAAGGACCTCACTATGGCTAAGAATGGCTACAGTTCATTTTGGGGGAGCTCTGGTCCTCATCTTGAGCATCACTTCCTGGCTCCAGAGGGAAAGATGGTGCACTGCTCAGCCTCATGGAGAAGCTTGTCATGTTGGCTCTCTTGATGGGAACTCCGCTTTCCTCATTACTGGAGGAGCTCAGGTTCTCACTGTTGTGGAGGATGTCTGTGGTACCTTTGGGGAAGCTCTGCTGCTTACCTTAAGCCTTGCTTCCTCGCTCCAGTTCAGATCCCTCAGCCTGCTGGCATAGATCCTTCATCCTATTGACATAGACTTCCTAGCTTCCACCACTGACTTTTGGGCTTGTCCAGTGCAGATTCATGAAATAGGACTGCATCAAATGTCATTGGCTCTAGGCCTCCAACTGGACTTGTGAGAGGCATTGTTATGAGCTCTAGGTTTTCAGCTTGACTCATGCAGGATATTAGGATCAAGGCTCCCTCAGCTAGATTCTTTGGTCTTTAATGTGTGGGCAGATTTCCTGCACTCTTTGTATGTGACTTTTTTGGTGATTATAAAATCTTATAAAATGTCTTTCTTCCAATGTGAACAACCTTGTAAAATTCCCAAACCACAACACCCACCAACCTCACTTTTCAACGGTGTTTTATTGAGCAAAGCCATTACTGTGGTGGGCTTAAGGTGGGGCAGAACTATCACCAATAAGGTTACAAATATAGCCCCTTAGGTAATATTGACCCAATAGAAAATCATAGAATGGGTGTGAGGTGGGACAAAACTATGGTCTCTTGGGTAATATTGACTAAATGGAGATAAAATTGGGAAAGAAGTAAGGTACCAAGCACACATGAGGAAGTGAACTTTCTTGGGTGGGATGGGCGAGGTTTGGCCCTCTACTCCAAGGTGATTGATGTCTACTTAGAATATCAATCACTAGGGGCTGGGGAGAGAGCTCCATGGTACAAGTGCCTGCTGGGCAAATGCAAGGTTGTGAGTTCAAACCCTGGTCCTGCCCCCCCCAATCAGTCACTGCTGTTTATCCTTAGGAGAGTCTATGGATGAGTAGGTTTGTTTGTTTGTTTTGTTTTTCTTGAAGCCTGCATTGACTTCTTGAGGGCTCAGTCCTGTCTGAGTACCTACAATATTCCTACCTAATTTAGCTTTGTGAGGAGGCCACTCCAGGGAATGTGGTCTGGCACAGCTGCACAGTTTCATGATGGGAACTCAATTGGGCAAAGTGGCTGGTGCTAAAGCTGTGACAGGAACTACAGGGCCCTGACCCAAGGCTTAGAGAGAGCCAGAGAGAACACCATAGTAGACCTCAGTTGTAGAGGCCAACAGTGGTCAGAGTGATGCTAGGTGAAGAGGAAGAAATTCCTTGTGAAAGCTTGTGAAATAGTTTTTATTTAACTCAGCTGCCTACAACAAAAGGACCACATACAACAGTGCACAGGGAAAAGACCCCCAAGTGTTGTAGGCAGCTAAATTACAAAGAAATATTATAGGCAATCAGACAGGGCTAGGCCCTCAAGGAGACAATATGGAAGACAAGGTGACTTTGCTACTTTGAAAGTGACAGACACTCCAGCTATGGGCTAGACCTCAAGACAAAAGAGTAAACAAATGCAGCCACATACTTCCTTAGGGATGGGCATCAGGGATTGATATTCTATTTAGGACAGGCTATAGGGTCTTACTACATAGATAGGACTCATAGTGATTCTCCTGTTTTAAGCCTCCCAAGTGCTGGGATGACAGGTGCAGGCCACTATGCCCAGTCTCAACCATGGCCTCAGTGGGCCCTGAGGACTGGGACAGCTCTGCAATCCAGGGATTGAACCCCTGCCACTGAGCTCTGACTAAGCAGGCACTTTAACACACTGAGCTATCTGGCTGGCCAGGGACTGATATTCTAAATAGGTATCAATCACCTTGAGAGAGTCCAAAAGAGGAACAGACTCTGTCCCCTATTGATGCTACATGACTCACTTCTTCATTTGGTCCTGGGTTTGATGGTGCTTGTAATCTCATTGGTTGACCATAATTTTTTTTTTGTCCCACCTCATGCCCACCTAAGCGAGTTCTCATGTTCTCCACCTTTGACCCGTCTCACCACATGGATTTACTCAATGAAAGTCCTGGAGAGACAGCTTCCTGGGAACAATCTGGTCGTTTTCTCCACCCTTCCCCATAAATATATTCTGCTCTTCACCTCTGTTTGTTCCTAAAATTCATTATTTTATACTTTATTTGTTTACTTTAGTCTTTTTTTCTTTTTTTTTGAGACAGGGTCTCACTGTGCAGTTCAGGCTGGCTTTGAGCTCACTTTTGTAGCCCAGGCTGGTCTCGAACTCACAACGATCCTCCTGCCTCAGCCTCCCAAGTGCTGGGATTACAGGCGTGAGCCACCACGCCCGGCAGCCACCACGCCCGGCTTTAGTCTTTTTTTCTTTTGGCAGAACTGGGAATTGAACTCAGTCACTTGTGCTTGCCAAGCAAGCACTTATTCTACTGAGCTATCTCCTCAGCCCGTTTAGTCTTTCTGAGGTCTCGCTATACAGTTCAGGCTGGCCTTGAGCTCACTTTTTGTAGCCCAGGCTGGTCTCGAGCTTGCACCAATCCTCTTGTCTCAGCCCCCCAGGGGCTGGGAATACAGACGTGAGCCACCACGGCTGGCATCCTTCGATTTTAGAGAACGCAGATTCATCCCAGGTACCTTTCAGGTCCAGAGTTTTATTCTCCTGTATCACAAGGAGGAACAAGGGACAGCTCCACCGCAAGCCATCCCAGCCTATGACAAACGCCGCTTCTCCGGGGCCATGCTCTTTCTCTTGCCCGGTAGTTTTGGCTAAAGACAAAGGGCACGAGTTCCCGACACCTAGACGCGATTCCACCACAATTACCATCTTGCTGCGGGTAGCCATATTGCGCATGCGCGCCAGGAGCGCGGGCCGAGGGGGAACCAGTGTGCTGCAGTTCCTGTTTCCGGCCGGCGGTGCTCTGGAGATACGGACTCCCCAGGGCCGCAAGGTTTTTCCGGGAGAAGATGGGGAAAATCCGAGGGCTGCGGGCCCGCGTTCACCAAGCCGCCGTGAAGCTCAGGACCGACCCTACGCCTCAGGTTTCTGATGTAGACGCTCTGCCAGCCCCGGTGGGCGGAGCAGGTGCAAAGGTAATGCCGACGAGGGAAAGGCGCCGGGGCCGGAGAACGAGGAGGCCGCGTTGGGGAGGGAGCTTTAAACAGGCAGGTCCTGTCGGGCGGTGTGTCCCTGCCAGTCCCGGCCCTCTCCGGCCAGCCCAGAGGAGCATTTTTTGTGGTCTGTAGGCGAGGGAGAGCCGCAGGGCAGTAAGAATTCACGAGGTTCAGCGCATGCTGGGCGCGTGTCGCCGGGCTAGGCAGAGCCGCCTGTCCGGCACCTTCGCCTCCGCGTGGTAATGCGGTTTGTAGCCTTCTGTGTCCCGCTTCTTCCCCCTTGAGTCCCTACCCATATCCCCACCCCTAGCTTGTGTTGGGGGTGTGGACTATAGCCCTACGCGGGGAGTTGAGCCCCAGTGGGGCTTCTGGGACTTTTCTGTGAGGTGTGGGGTATTAGGGTTTCTCTTTCTTTCTTTCTTTCATCAGGGACTTTTCTGTCCCTTTTTTGCTATCTTTTTGAGACCCACTATACAATTAAAGGTAACTTTGAAGTCACTAGGTAGCCTAAATTGGGCTTGAACTCATTACAATCCTCTTGCCTCAGCCTCCTAAGTGCTGGGATTACAGGTGTGCACCACCACACCTGGCTTTTTCTTTTTTTTAAAGAGCCTTGGTTGTAGCCCAGGCTGGCCTTGAGCTGGTGATCTCCTGCCTAAGTTTCCTGAGTGCTGTGGTACAGGAGTACAAAAGTTTGATCCCTGATACTTTTGTTTGTTGGTTTGTTTTTGGTTTACTTAGCCTGCCCTGAGGTGGGGGCTGGCACAACATGTGGTGCCAGGGATCAAACCTCAGTCCCCCGCACCTGCCTAAGCTTGCCTAAGCAGGTGCTTTAGACTGCTGAGCTATCTTGTGGCTCAATACTTTTTTAAAGCAGCATATAGAACTTGAAAGTATGAAAAATTGAGAGCAAAGCAGCAATTCAGGTTTTTAATCTACTGATATTGCTGTAGTATTTGAGAAACAAACATCATGTGGGTATAAATCCTCAAAGGGGTAGGGGTTGTCTGTTCATTTGTTGGCAAGTTTTCTGGGCTCTCAGGTCCCATGAATGCTGGGGACGCAGAGGGAGATGTCTGCCCTTGGGATCTCCTCTCTTGCTGTCAGAATGGGGTGGTTCATAGCATTCTTCTAACACCTGCCGTGCCATTCATTTAGATCCCCTTGGCCTGAAATAATCCTTCCACAAGCAGTAGCATATTTGGGGCGGCCCAAAATGACCCTTCCTTTAGGGCTTAATGCCACGGTCCCTGTGGATTCTGTAAAGCTTGGGTCTTGAATGAGCTAGGTGGGGACCTTGGTATACCACAGCATGACCAGCAGAAGGACTTGGTGGCCCATGTCTACATTCAGGAGGATGAATGTGGGTCATAAGTAGACTGGGGAGTGGCCAGCTGTGCTGTTGTGGTTTGTACCTAGAGAGGAACGGTGGGAGGAAGCCTGCATCCTGCTCTTGAGAATGCTGTGGGAGTGCGGTACAGGGGAGCAAGAGTGAGGCAGAAAGGCAGGACAAGAGGTGAGGCTGCCCCTCCAGTCTCAATAATGAAGCAAAGCTCACTGGGGGACCTGACCTTTCATGCTGGGCTGGTGACATACCATCTCCCTCTGCAGCCAAGAAGCCAGCCTAACACTGTCTTTCACTGGGGCTCACAGGATGGGGGGTTCCTCCACACCAACATCTTTGCTGGGACCCAGATAGACCCAGGCACCCTGGTGCAGAGGCTAGAGATGGACGTCAGAAGCGTGGCCTCACTTGGAAGAGGTGAGTGGCTGTCTGAGGGTGTGGGGCTGCCAAAAGATCTGTTTTTTATGTCATGTGTTTTAAGCATCCACATACTAGTGATTTTAAAGTGAACATCAGCCCCTGGAACCACACATTCTGCACTGACCCTTCCCCCAATCACACTGAGCCAGCCACTGAGACCCATTGTGGTGGTACATACCTATATTCCCAACACTGGGGAGGCTGCAAACAGGATCACTATAAGCCGAGCTGTGTAATGAGACCCCTGTACCAAATACATAAAAACAAACAAACGAAAAACTAAAAATAAATAAAACAAAATATGAATACCAGGCACATTTTTCATTCAAAAATCCTTTGGTACACTTCTGAGGGCTCTTAAGAGACCTACTGCTGGGAAGGTAGCTCAGCAAAATAGGTACCTGCCTGCCTGGCTAGCGCAGCATCCTGAGTCCCATCCCTGGTACCAATAATAAAAAATTTTTTAAAAGACACCTTGCTTACATATACTATCACTGAGTTTTTTCCTATTAAATAAATAGCATCACCTCTCCTTAGTGACTATTGTGGAAACCACTACATGGGCCCTTGCCTAGCTTTTCCTTCTGCTTTCTTGTGCTGTGGAAGGAAGTCTGGGGTTTTTCTGATACATTCCCCTCATGTCCTTTGTTCTGTTTCTCCAACCCAGGTGGCTTACTCTGTAGGCCAACATTCTGGGCTGTGGCCCTCTGGAGAGAAGTTCTGTGTGTACTGCAAATGGTGATTGCTGCCTGTTCAGAAAGATGTGACCATGGCCTCCTGGGCAGGCTGTTAGCCTTGCTCTTTGGGATCTGCCCACGCTTTCAGCTAAATTCTTTTCTTCTGTATGCATTTTAGCCTTCAGTGCTTAGGAGGCTTCCTTTTTGTCTTGCTGATCAAACATTCATTCTCTGATTTTAGCACTGCATGAAATTTTCTTAGTGGTTAAACAGTTTCCAGAATTTTCCTGTGATTTTATTTTTTTCAGGTTTCCCTCTGTAGCTTATTAGTTATAATTATATCACAGGTATGGTTTATCCAGATGTTTTCTATGGTTTGTCATTGTCAGCATCATTGCTTTGGATTTAAGGATTTTGTCAGGCCATGTGTCTTGACTGTTCTGCTATTTGTGAGCCTGGATGCCCTTCTGGTAACAGTTCTCAGTATGACACCTGGAGTGCACAGCAGCTCATCATGGCAGTGTGGCTGGGACCTGGATGGGGCTCCCCAGATCCCAGCCACACTGGAGCTTAGTGCTGTGGTTTTGTGGTGACCCTCAGGGAGTACACAGCTTTTTGCATGTCTTCTTGTTTTTCAAACTTGCTATTTGGGGAAGTGGTCAGTTTCGTTAAAGGTAAATGAAATCTTTTTTGGGTATGAGTGAGTACTAGGAATTGAGCCTAGGACTTCACACATGCTAGCTCTGTGGAGAACCACTAAGCTACTGGGTTGGTCTTCCCCAAGGGCATCCTTTGTTGAGTCTCCCTTGCCTCCCCATGTCAGGTCTCAATTTCTTGGTAGGAAGTGTGTCTACGTAGATTTTCCTCCACTGCCCAGATATTAACTGCCTTGCCTGGCTTTCCACCCATTGCACAGCTTGCCCTGTTTTGTGCAGCCTGGGTAGCCTTGGTTTCTGCCATGTGCACTGAAGTCTCAGGGCTCTAGGATCTCTCTGATGCAGTGTACCATTCCGTGGTGCCCTTTTAAGGGGATCCGCAGTCCCTTCCCATGGCGGGGCACATGTGGTGAAGCAGGAGTGGCCATGGGGGGAGCAGCTGGCAGGTGAGTGCTCCATATCCATGCATACAGCCTGCACTTATCCCCTCTCCATGGAGTGCTTTCTCAAAAGGGTTTACTGAACAATTGTTGTCCTTCTGAGGAATATAAAAATCTGGACCCCTTTATTTGTGCCTGCAAGCCCTGAGCAAGAGGACTTTCTCAGCTCCAGTGTGGTCTGGGTCTTGGCTTCCTCTTGAGTGTGTCCCACCTTCCACATGTTGAAGATACTGAGGGACTGGATTATCCAATATGTTACCCTGCCTGGCTCTAGCTCAGCATACTATGTCTTCACCAGGTGTAACTTGTACCATAGTCACAGGGTCCAAGTAATATGGGTCTCCCATGGCCCCTGAGTTAGCTTTTAGGACACTGTTCCTTGGCTGTGGTTTTTTCAAGTGTCACTATGTCCCTCCCATCTCCTGGGAAGCAGCCTGGCTATCTGTGTCCTGGACTGTGGCTTTGGGCCCTGGTTTCTGGTATATGTTCCTAGCTCTGGCCCTGTGTGGGTACAGATGACATGACACAGTGGGTGAGTCATGCTTCTTCTGCTTCATGAGCACATGTAGTCTGAGACTGAGGCCTGAAGACCTTCAGAAGGCATCTAGGTATATAGGATGCCCAGCTGGGGAGAGCTGCCTCTGAGGGCTGTAGAGGCCTTGTCATTGTGGGGTTGCCACTGCTTCTCAACAGCAGGTAAAAGGCCTTGTAGCTCCCAGGCTCCTGTGAGGCAGGTGGGTGGGTCATGTTACTCTTGCCTGTGCTCCCATCCTTGTCATATCTCAGGCCTTGCAGCGGAGGGATCCTCAGGTGTATGGCCCAGAGAAGTCAGAGCCCTGCCCAGCCCTCCTTGTCTTTCCCTGGGACCCTATCCTGCCACAGCACCTGTATCCTAGGGACTGAGGTCCTGGGTGCAGACCTGGGTATTCTCGTCTTTGGTGTTTTTGCTGGAGCCCACCTGTGCTATTCCAGGCAGAGACCCTGTAGCTGGGGGTCTGCTCAACTCTTTAGTATCTCTCTCAGAAGAGGGACAAGGGCAAGGGCATGATCTCACCTGGGCAATCCCCAAAGATGACCCCTACTCCCACATAGGCTCCATGTTGCCTTCTGCAGCAGGGCCAGTGCTGGGAGGGGCTTTCTGGAGCCCTGGGACCAAGTGAAGCGGTTCTTGGTTCCTCCCAGTCCAGTTGTGGGTGGAGATTGAGAGCAGTGGTAGACCCAGATGAGCATCCCTTCTCATCCTTCCTATGCTCAGTACCCCATTATGTGCAGGGTTCAACTACAGCAGTAAACTGGGCACTGTGTGCTCAGCCTGGCAGGTGGTGTGGTGCCGTCTGGTGCCTATGACCTTCTACCTGGGCACAGAGCTCACACTGGTGTTGTGCTGTCAGGAGGAGGCAGTCCAGGGTGGCTGGCTTCAGAGCAGGGGGCCATATAAGTTCATGTGGTGCTTAGGTAGCTCGAGTCTGGCCTCCAGGAGGTACCCTCGAGGACATTCATGTGATACTCTAAGATACATATTAGGCACCTGCCCAGGTACCTGACCTCTGTGGTCCACAGCAGAACCTGACCTGTGGACCTGTGGATGTAACTTCTGGGTCCCCTTTGGGAGGTCAGTGTCACCTGTGCACCCATGCTCTGCCCAGCAGAGGGCAGCAGAGCTGTGTGTCCTTAGGTCAGCTCACTGGAGGGTAGGACTGTGATGGAGTGTGCTGGGATTTCTCTGCAGTCAGCTCCCCAAGGAGGCTCAGGGTTTCCTGTAGGGGTTTCTACAAAGAGCTGGGAAGCTAAGGTAGTGACAGGCACTTCATGTAACCAATTCCATATATGTGTCTTTCTGACCCTAAACTTAAACACAGATAAGGATAAACTCTGAGAATTCCATGTGAGCATGTCCTCAGAGGAGGTAACCCAGTCCCTGTCACTTGTGGGAGCTGCTGAGTAGTGGCTTGTTCCCACCCATGTCCCTTGTGGGACATTACTCTGCTGGTTGTGGGTGGGAAGTCCTGTGTCCCTGTGAGCAGCACCTTGTTGGGAGCTGGACCAAGTCTACAGATGTGGCCAGTCTGGTCCATGAGTGTGGGGTCACTTGGTGGCATTTCTCCGGTGTTGTCTTATACCATCATGGAGCACGGTGCTGGCCAGGAGCCAGCAAGGAGCTAGCTGTCCTGTCCCCTTTTTCCTTCTGGTGACCTGAGGCTTTCTGGGGTCAGCATTTTTGCCTCAGGACCAGGGAGACACAAGAAGTCATTCTTTTAGAGCTAGACAAGCAGGTGACCAACCCAGGCTGTGGCTCTCTTGGACACAGAAGCCCTGGCCCTCCCTACCCTCAGTCTCTGGTGGGGGCTGCACCTGCTCAGAGCAGGTAGGGAAGCCCTGACTGGAAGCTGCCTGTTGGACTGCAGGCCTTAAAGCTGTTGGAATGTGCAGCAGGAGGAGGTTGGTGGGGCCTACTGACCTCTGGCCAGCTGTTTGCACTACCATGCTGTGGGCACTCAGCTACTCACAGAGTATAAGGAACCTATGTCAGGTGCCTCAGGCCCTGGGATGCACTTACCTGCAGTGATGTTGAATTCCACAGTTGAGGACCAGCATCAAGCTGTGATCAGGCACTTCCAGGCTCGAGCCCAGTTAGGAGAAGGAAGAGGCAGGTCAGCCCCTCAACCCCAACATGCCCTGGTTGCCCCAGTGTACCACACTATGGCAGACCTGAGTGTTGCAGACAGCCTCTGCCTGAGTCGTTTTGGAAGCAATGTACCACCATTGAGAAAGCAGACATGTTCCTGCCTACATTGGTGTTGCGCATGTTGTCTTTCCTACCACCTGTCTGCTCACCCACTTCTTCGGAGAACAGCCTGTGCCATGCTATTGCCAGGAGGTGGCAGTGGCCCTAGGAGAGAGGGACGATTGTCAGAGGTCTCATTGTGGGGTGATATCGGTGCTGCTCTTGGAGTTTTCGACCATCCCCCAGCCTGCTTTCCTTCCCCTGTGGTCTGTACAGCTGCTCCCTGCGGAGGGTTGTCTGAGTTCCCTTGTTCAGATGCTGCTGCTTGGGTAGTGTATAGTGTACTGTTATGGTTTATGTCTAAGCTGTCCCCCCAAAGCCTCATGCAGTCATGGGGCATGGCTTCTATAGATTGAGACTTGATTCATGATCCCTGGGATTGTGTTTTAGTACTGATGGGATTATTGGTCTGAGTAGGGCTGAGACTATGGGTGTGGTCTAAGGCAGATATCCTAAGGCTGAGAGCATGAATGTAATATAAAGAGCAACAGAGAGACAGACTAAAGCTGTAGCTGTTGCTCTACTGCCATGTTTGGTTGGCTGCCTCTGTCACCATTTTGTTGCTGTTCCGCCACCATGAACTGGTTGCTCTCTGTCCTGCTCCACTCAGCCTTGGGCCAGCCGAATATGGACTGAAACCTCCAGTAACTGTGAGCTAATAAATCTTTCCTTCTTTCATCTTGAGAGTCGGGTATTTGTCCCAGCAATGAGTAAAAAGTAACTAAGACTTTTTGTGCTATGGCATAGAGGCACCTCATGACTGGGGGGTACTTTGCCTGAACACGATACTGTTTCTGCAGCATGTGAGCTTAGTTGCTCCTTGCCCACACCATCGGCAAACATCTGGGTGGAGGGTGTCTATGGCCTCCAAATAGAAACATGGGGGCAGTGGGGAGCCCCAGCCTCTGCCCTGTTTCTATACCCTCACTTGTGTTTTTCATGCCTCTCATGGATTCCCAGCAGAGCCTTGGGGTGTATCATGTGTTGGTCCCTACACCCTGACCCCCAGTGAAGTGACACTGAACATGCGGCAGCTATGAGAACTTGGTCAGCACTGTGCTTTTCCTCATGCTGGTGTGAGGACAGGGCTGTCTTTAGGGGCCCTAAAGAGATCCCCTGCCTGGTCCAGCTGCCAGCCCTGTTGTGCTCATGCCACACACAGGCCTTCACATATTGGACCTGATGTGCTTGGGGCCAGCATTCTTCCCCAGTGGTCACATACAGCCTGTGCACCTGCCTTGTGAAAGGTTGGCACCCTGGCCTTGTTGAGGTGGTACAGGCATGTGTGCATTCGCGTCTCCCGGTCTCCCAATGAAACACAACCCCACTGAGGCTGCAGGTGCTTTGGGTTTTCTATGCATGTGGCCATGTGGCATACATAGTAACCATGTCCTCTTGCTTGCTGTTTTTGTGCTTTTGCCTGTTCCTCCTGCTGCTCTGTGGGGGCCAGTGGTATCCCAGTCAATTCTAGGGTTCTGTGGGGCTCACCAAGGCTGAACTCCCAGTGACAGTGTATGAGTCTGTCAGAGGTCTGTATCATGTTCCTGAGATAGTGGTGTGTGGCTGAGAAGGGTGTCTGGGGTGCTGAGAAGGCCATCCCAGCTGGGTCTTCCCCAGGGCCCCTTCTCTAGGAGGTTGGGCTGAATGCATCTGGATAGGGCTGCCTGGCTCTAAAGGACTCCCTTGCTGTGGTTTGCTTTGTTGTGTGGCACACACATACTGCAGCAGCCCCAAAGAACAGTGCTGACAGGTGTTGGCCTGTATGGAAGCAGATGTGGCACACTGGGGCAGAGGAGAGAGGGCAGCAGTAGTGATGGCTCCAGGAGCTGAGGGCATCTGTAGAAAGCACCATGGCTCTTGCATGGTGTGTATATGTGTTGTTCTTCATGAGTGAGACCCATGTGTTCTGTTTCTGTGCTCCTTTTCTGTTTTACTTTTACACTTTCATTTTTTTTTTTTTTTTTTAAATTTATACAGTACTGTACTGGGTATTGAACTCATGGTCTTCACACTAAGATCCAATCCCCACATTTAAAAAAAAATGTATTTGGTACAGGGTCTCACCACACAGATCAGACTCAGTAATTCTCTTGTTTTCAGCTTCCCAAGTGCTGGGATTATAAGCACACACAACACCATACCCAGTCTCAATTGCCGTCTCGGTATGCCCTGAGGCAGGGCCAGCACTGCACACACCAGGGATCTAGCCCTGGCTGCTATACCCTGTCTAAGCAGATGCTTTAGTCTGCTGAACTATCTGGCTGACTATTATTCCACTTGTTTTAAAATTTTTATTTTGCTACAAGATGTGACTATGTTGCCCAGGCTGGATTAAAACTTGGGATTCTCCTGCATCAACCTCCAGAGTATTGGGAATATAGATGTGTGCCATCATGCTTGGTTTAGCCTTCTTCCCTGTTACTTTGCTTTGCTTCATTCATTCATTCATTCATTCATTCATTCATTCATTCATTCATTCAGTACAGGGTCTTGCTACACAGCTCAGACTCGTAGTGATCCTCCTGTCTCAGCTTCCTCAGAGTTGGGACTACAGGCATGCACTCCTGCACCTGGTTTTGGTGGCTGGCTTAGTGCAAGGCCAGCATGACATGCAGTAGTGGGGATTGAACCCAGGTCCTTGTGCTTGCCAGGCAGGTGCTTAGACCACCAGGCTATCTTCCCAGCCCTTCCTGTTGCTTTGAAAGAGGTACTTGTCTAAGTGTTATCTGCTAAAGATTATTGTCGGTTACTCATTTTGAATTTGCCTACATGATTTTCCTTTAACCTTGTAAAGGTATTTATATATTTATTTTACATGTTTAGTACAGGGTCTCACTACACAGATGGGACTTGTAGTGATCATCCTGTTCTCAGGCTCCCAAGTGCTGGGATTGCAGGTGCACACCACCACATCCAGTCTCATTCGCCATCTCAGCAGGCCTTGGGGGCAGGGCCTGCATGGCATACCACTGCTCTCTGCCTAAGCAGGCACTTAGTCTGTTGAGCTTTTTGGCTGGCCCAACCTTGTAAAGGTTTTTAATTTCTTGTTAGTTAAAAAAAATTTTAGGCCCAGGGAGATAGCTTAGTGGCATAAGCATGTGCCTAAGAAGCACAAAGTCCTGAGTTTCATCCTTGGTAGAAAAACAAACCACAAAAAATTTTAGTATTTTTCTATTTCATGTTGTATTTTTGTCGCTCACATACTAACCTATGGGGCCTTCTAGAGTGAGGGTGTAGGTTCTCATTATCTCGATGGCCAGCCCTATAGCTGGTACTCAGTCACCCCTAGTCCAACTTGGGTTGCAGAGGAGCCAGTGTCTCCATGGTCCCTGTGACAGTCACCCCTCTCCTGTCAGCTCTGAGTGGCTGTCCTCATCTACCCTTTGGCACAGCCCTCAAATCCTGGGCTCCGCATGGTCATGTCCATTCTTGACCTTATGGCGTAAAGACCTTGCTTGGTGGCAGAGATCACCCCTAGTGCATCTGAGAAAGCAGGGAGTGGACTGTGTTTTCCCTAGTGCACAACCTGCCCACACTGGCTTTCTCAGCTATGCCTGCAATCTCTACCAGTGTCTAGCATATTGACAGGGCATCCCCCAGAAGACCCCATGATGCCAAGCTTTGGTCTGGCTTCTTGGGATATATTTGCTGGGTTGGTGAGGACCCAGAAGTTCACATATTAAAGGCTTGGCTCCTGGTGGCTAGCATTGTGGAGGTGGTGGTTGCTTGAAGGGTCTAGTTGGGTGTTCTTGGGCCTTGAAGAAGAGTAGTAGCCCCAGCCCGCCTCTCTCTTGCTTCTGTGGGGGGCTTCTCACCAAGGCCCAGAGCCACAAACCAGGACCATGCACAGTCCTGGAGCAGCACTTCCTCTCAGCTCGTTCCCTGTGAGTTTTTATAACAACAAGCTCAGTACTGCAGTGAAGGCGGCTGTGTTGGCAGATAGGACTGGGTGATGTTGGGGCCTGCTTGTGGGCAGTGGAGGGCACCAAAGTGGGATTTGTAGCCATGCAGCCACCATGCTGCTGATGGGGGTCAGTGGCTCATGTGATCTCCATTGTGGCCCCAAGGAATGAGCTGCTGTGCTGCCACCATGGGGTGGGGTAGGGGGCTGCCCCAGACCCCATGTTCCTATTCTGCTCTAGTATTCTGGGACCAACCAACCTGGCTTGGTTATTATATTCTTGCTCTGTCACAGAGGCACATGTGCTGACCTGTCCCTTCTGGCCTCACTTGTGATGCCATGGTGTTGACTTGGACTTCACATTTAGACCAGGGTCTGGTCTCCTGAAGTGCCGCAGCTACCCCAGGACATGCCCTGTGCTGAGACAGCACCCACCGCCGAGTCCCAGGTCCTATTCTGAAAGACAGAGTTGTATGACTCTAGCTCCCCTTTTGGGGTTGGCTGGGGTGAGTGTGGATGGAGCAGCTGAAGGCACATCCAGAAGTGGGAACACAGCACACGTATAGCATAACTCGGCAGGATTTCTGTCATGCTGTCGACGGGGCTTGAATGCTGCCTTCTTTCCCTCCATGCATGGGTTCTCCTCAGTGCAAGCCAGAAAGTCTGCAACACTGAGACCAGGCAGCATCTGCCCAGACATATTCTGAGAGCGGTGCCAGTTGGCAGCCACCTAACATCTGAGCCCAGGTCTTGTTCTCAGGGTTACTCTGCTCCAGAGCCACCCTTGGGGCACACTCTTCTTGCCCATCCCCAAACTTAACCCCAAGCCTAGGAATAAGCAGGGATACCCAGTGGGCTTATCTCTCCAGGACTCTATCCAAGCTCAGGGGGACTCTGCAGAGATGGCACAGTTTCTGTAGATGTTGTAAACCCACACATTGCAAAGGAAGCACCCCTCCACTGGCTCAAGGACACCAAGCTGTGGGTGTCCCATAAACAGTGAGGAGCTAGTAACCTGCACTGCATCCTGGCCCCACCCCTGTCCCATACCCTGCTCCGTGGCCCTGGTCCACTCCTTCCTGGTGTCTGGCATCAGCGCAGGGGCTGGTGTGGCCTGTTTGCCAGCCCCCACCACACCCTGTCTGAGTACTGAGTTGCAGCTGTCCTGAGGTGGGGATCTCCACTGGTGCTGCCTTTCTGGGGCTGGCCCACCTGGCCTGTGTCTGTGGGGACTCCTGAGGACACAGTTCAACCACTTCTA
The DNA here is from genome assembly GCA_004027025.1 of Myocastor coypus. NCBI lineage: Eukaryota > Metazoa > Chordata > Mammalia > Rodentia > Myocastoridae > Myocastor > Myocastor coypus. Next base: position 58,556 of record PVJA010006781.1, read on the forward strand.
GTTAACAAGGTAGGCCTGACTGTAGTTACCTGGGGTATGTGGTGGTGGCCCTGCCTACCTCATGGTGTGAAGTAGATGCTCCTGATAGGCCTGAGAAGCCTGTGCCCAGTGTCTAGGGCTGAGAGTATTTTCAATACTTTCAGAAGTCAAGTTATGTCATGCTTGGGTCAGGGTTCACTTTGGCAACTAAGGCTCTAATCCCATCTCCCAGACTCCTATAGCCAAGGTTTCCTGGGGTTCAAGGAACATGTGAGCTCACATAGCCAGCATGGCCCTGCCCTGTCTACAGTGGTCATTGTAGGGCCTTATGTCAGAGGCCAAGCTGTCAACTTGCATGGATATCCTGCCCTTGGCCATCCTTCATAGCTGAGCAGGGTGCTACTCTTGCCAAGCCCTGCTTTCCTATACAGAAAATTCAGTGGACTCCTGACTCAAATGCACCCATTGCTCCCAGTGTTTCCAGGCAGTTCCCATAGGCTTTCACAGAGAAGCCCTTTACCTCTAGGGTGACCAGCAGTAATGGTAACATGATGGTGAGTGTACCTGTGGGAGGCCCAACATAATACAACATTGCCAGGTGACTGGGTTTTGTGGTGCAGCCTACCTAACAGCAGTACTGAGCTGTCTCAGAAGCTATCGAGAGTACAGTGTCATGGGCTGCTGTCTTGGAGACCTCCCCTGGTCTTGCCAGTGGCATCCTCTGTGTGTCCTGGCCTACTCTATTATAAGGACTCCATAGCTCTAATTTTACCTTAGCTCCATGACACTGTTTACAGGTACCCTTACACTCATAGACCCTTGATGTCGGTGCTGGGCCAGTCCAGCCCCTGCCAGTGGGATGTGCAGTATGTACAGGGCCAGCTAATGTTGTAGCCATCAGGACCAAACAGTGAGCCATATGATAGAGATGATGTCCCAGGTAGGAGAGAGCATGGGCAGGCCTCCTTGCACACTTTACCCTTCTGCATGGGCAGGCACCCTCTGTGTCCCTGTGTGACCAGGGAGGGATGCAGGTACTCTGCATCCCTGCCCAGCAACTGGAAGAACTCCTGAAGCACAGTTGATATACCTTGACCTTCCTTTCTCTGTTCTCAGATGACTCTGCAGATTCCTCTTCAGGTTGCCAGTGGCCTGTTTTGTGGCCTGGGTGGCAGCACGGTGAGGAGCAGTAATAGGGCCTGGGACTGGGCAGAGCAGGTGGCACTAGAACAGGAGTATTTGCACATCTGAGCCAGGACAGTGCGTTTGCTCCCACCCTGCTCTGGGTGATAAGATGGCCCTCAGAGGTGACAACATCCATGTGGAAAGCCTGTGTGACAGAGCAACTGGCACATTGCTGCTAACTTGGTGGAGCAGGGGTGGGCAACCAACATGGCTATAGATGGGGTGCAACAGCAGGATAAAGAATGTGTGCTCCAGGTCTCCAGGTGCCAGACAGGCTAGTAGGCACAAGGATGGTACAGACAGCCAGAGCAGGAGCTCACCCCATTGTTCTTGCTGTTTACCTTCATGGAAGCAGGTATGGTGGCACTGCTTTCTTGAATGTAGACCTATGGTCCTGGGCAGTGCCTCTGAGGGCAGCTAGGAGCAGGCAGGCACATAGGCCAGGCTGTTGTCCCGTGCATCTATGGACTTCTGCCTAGTTCATTCCCCCTATGTAGGTGGTTGTCTCCTCTGGGTCATCTGTATGTGGTCCTAAAGTCAACCTGGATATAGTGGGCAGGGGTCCTTCTCATTGGTAATGTTGCCTGGCTTTCTCAGGAGCCAGGCCATCACCTTGATGCCTGAAGAGCCCTAGTGTGCTGGCACATGTTGTGTGTGTCCCCAGACTATAAAGAACCCAAGGAATGGAGACCAGAGCTGGCCATCCCCTTGGCACAGGTAATTGCTGTGAGCTGCCCCTGCCTGGCTACCACCAGCACAGTGGAAATCTGCTTTGTCCCAGCCTCAGGCACAATGGAGTGGGGCTGGGCACTATGGCTGAAGTCCCACTGGGCACCAGGACTCATCCATGCATTTTCTTTCTTCAGGTACAGAGGCAAAGGCCATTTTGCCCAAGAAGGAGAAACTCAGGCAGCGGCGGGAGCGATGGCTACAGAGTAAGTTCATGTCCTTAGCTCTCAGGGTAGCCATACTGGCTTCCCCCTTCTGTACTCAGATGCCAAACATGGCTGACATGCAGGGGCACTCTTCCAGGAGCCCCAATTAGATGCCTGAGAGGTCACCTGGCCCTGATAGAGGCAATTGGAAAGCCTGGTGACAGCTGCCCCTGCTGTGAGCACCTGCATCATCCATGTTTCCCACTCCCCAGAAAACTGAGGAGGCTACCTCTCGTGGCTCCTTGTTCGTTAAAGTCCATGTTAATTCTTCTGATGAGTCTTTTAATTTTATAAGTCTCATGTACTGTGTCTTCCCCTTTGCCCATTGGTGTGGGTGCCAGTGAGTCCTTCTCCTCCCACCCTGCCCAGGACAGACACCTGGGCTTCCAGCCAATCCCCAGCAGACGAAGTGCCTCTCTTCTCACTCATGCACAGGATGTGTAGTTATTTTTCATGACGCTAATGAGCTGCTAATGTTCTAAAAATATTCTTATCTTTGCATAAAGATCACAAAAAAAGATTGTTTTGTAAATTTTTCAGTTATCTTTTTATTGTGATTTTGCTGACTTTATAAACTTTATTTGAAATGTTTCCTTCTTTACATCTTCAGATGTTGTTTATGTTATCTTTTCTTGAGGATTTTAAAGAAGTTGTGGTTTTTGAAGGTAATCTTTATAGAGAAACTTGCCAGTTTATTGCAGGAATACTAGTTTCATGTCTTCACCACTTTTTTGGTGTTGCTTAAATGGTTCATGCCTTCATTATCCATTCCATAATTCATGGTATAAAGTCATGAGAGGTATTGTCTGTAAGCCAGCTCTGAAGTGTTCATAGACCATGGTGATGCACACCTGAACACTTCTGGGATTTAATTTTTGAGTTACGTAATTTTTATCTCTGGTGCTCGGTCTTTTTATTAATTCCTTAACTTAATTTTTGCCACTCATGTTTTCCTAAAATAATCATATCTGGGTCTTTATTAGCAAGAGGCTACATGTTGGTTTCTTGTTATTAAATAATTTTTATGTTCTTTTTATCATTCTTTATTGTATCTCATTTCTGATTAAACTAGCTAGGAAGTTTTATCTCTTCCCACCCTGGAATTCTTGATTAGTAATCAGCCCTACTGTTTGATTTTCTAAGTCATTTGTTTCTGCTGGATTCTCCTGGTTCACTTGAGTGGCTCACCCCCATGTTGCTGTACGTTTTTTAGAAAAGGCTATAAGCTGGCCTTTGAGTATAGCAGTAACCACATTTCTCAGGCGGTTTTACTTCATATTGTCAAAAATGGCATTCAGGGGCCAGTGAGATAGCTCAGCAAGCTAAACATCTGTTTAGGCAAATGCAGGTACCAGGGTTGGATCCCTAGTACTGCATTCCGAACTGGCCTTACCCCCAGGCACGCTGAGCCAGCCACTGAGACGAGGTGTGGTGGCACATACCTGTAGTTCCTTCCAGAGCTGGGGAGGATCACTGCGTCCCAGCTGCATAGTGAGACCCTGTACCAAATACACCAATTTTTAAAAAAAATGGCATTAAGTAAAGTGGGGAATATTTTTTACTGAGCACTTTCAAATGACTCTGGATTTTACAGTTGGCATGCCACTTCTCTTACAATCACCCATGTCCATCCCTCCGACAGTCGGCAATGCTTTTCACACATTCCAAAGCCCAGTGCAGGTGTTACACTCCCCCCACCCAAGGTAATTCTGCTGAGGTTCGTTTTGTTGATGGACCTTTTTTTTTTCTTTTTCTCTGGAGACTTTGTGTACAGTGAATGGGGATTTCAGACGTTTGCATGTACCTAAATCTCTTTAAAGGTGTTGGCTTTTTCACTACCCAGAAGTGGCTCCATTAGCAGTGTTGGTGCCTGGCTCTGCACCAACAGTATGTGGAGATATTATCTTGCCTGCCTGTTTACCTGCCAGTCCATCTGTCTATTCATCCACCTGCCAATCTGTCTGTCTGCAGGCAGTTTGGAGTAGGGGCTGAGCCTTTTGAAGCAGCACACTGCACATACCCCTGGCCCAGTCTTCCATGGTGGCACCTGGCTTTGCCATGTTTGGTTCGATGAGTAAGGCTGGACGAACATTTGAGTCTTCATGGCCCTGTTTTCGTTTCTCTTGTGTAAATACTTAGGAATGGAACGCTGGGTCATAGGGTAGGTGCATGTTTAGTTTCATGAGCGACTGCCAGACATCTTCTAACCAAGTCATGCCTCTGTGCCCCATCAGCAGCGTGGGAGAGTTCTGGTGGCTGCAGCCTCTCCCACTCATGCACTATCTCATGAAGTGGCCTAAAGGTGGCCCTGGCTTCTGGGCTGACTGGCATTGTGGGGAGAGGGATTGTCACAAACATCTGCTTGTGTTTCCTCTGCCAGAAATCTCTTCCCTAAGTTCTTTGTGTTTCATTACTGGGGTACTCAGAATCCTTTGTGTCCTGCACTCCAATCCTTGGCCAGCTATGTGTTTTACAAATATTTCCTCAAAACCTGTGATTGACCTATTTATTTTCTTACATTTTTCTGTGACAGGAGTTTAATTTTGAGAAGTCTAGTTATGGTATATGTGTCTCATTTAAGAGAACTTTGCCTTATTCCACATCATAAAGATATTTTCCCATGAGACCCTTAGGGACCTGCTTTATGTCCAGGCTGTGCTCCCTCCTGGATTGACACTTTCGTCCGTGGCTGGGTCTTTTGAATCTTGTAGTGGGCTTACAGCTGTTCTGCCACCAGATGTCTGGAGACCTCCTTCCTTGTATTGGATGTCTCATACGTGGGGTGGCTCTGGCCTGTGTGGAGGCTTATCCACCTTGTTCTGTCCTGGTGTCATTTGGGGCCCCAGTTCTTGGCTTCCCCATGAAATTGTGCCATTTGTTTGTCACTCTTTAGGAGCAGCAGCAACAACAGCTTAGTGAGCTGTAAGTTGTCCTGAGTCCTAGCACAGCTCCAGGAGCATTTCCAACTCACCGTACTGCACTTTTTTTTTTTTTTTTTTCTTTTGAGACAGGGTCTCACTATGCAGTTCAGACTGGCCTTGTGCTCACTTTTGTAGCCCAGGCTGGTCTTGAACTTGCACCCATCCTCCTGCCTCAGCCTCCCAAGTGCTGGGATTACAGGTGTGCACCACCAGTCCTGTCACTGTACTACATTTTAAGGCCCACTGACATAGCACAGTTTTTGTAGGCTTCCTTTTCTGTTTCTCTTTCTTTGTGTGGGTTTTGTTTTGGACAAAGTTGCTGCTAAATGTTTTATAATTTTTGTTGCTATTATAAGTGTAAATTTTCCCATTTCTATGTATAAAAATCCACTTGATTTCAACATGTATTGGGTACAGGGTCTCACTACACAGGTTGTACTCACATAATGATCCTCCTGTTTTCAATCTCCTCAGCACTGGGATTACAGGTGTGTGCCACCACCCCTGGTCTTAGTGGCTGGCACAGTGTGCCCAGGGCTAGGCACAGCATATGGTGCTGGGGATCAAACCCAGGTCCTTATGCTTGCCTAAGCAAATGCTTAGTTCACTGAGCTCTCACTGGTCTGATTTCTTTTTTTTTTTAAGCAATAATTTTGTGTGCTGTGAGCTTGCTATAATCTCTCATCAGTCCTGCAGCCTCTGTGGGTTCTATAGCATGTTTGAAAGAATGTATTTTTGTGCTGTATGTTCCTCAGTTCCCTATGCTCCTTGTGTATTGGAACTGCCTGTGGCAGTGCTGTGGTTTTGTCCTCACCCCCTTGACCATGCCAGCTCATACCTACCCTCTTACTGCCTGCCTCCTGGTGCCACAGTGTGGCCACCATACTTCCTGTGCTACAGTCTTTGTGCCCTGGGCAGGTGGTACCAGAGCATAGTGGCTGCCCAGAATCTGCCACCTTTCCCTGGGTTGGGCATCACTAGTACTATGTGGCTGTGCCTGGGTGTGCATGGTAGATATGCCTGCAGATGTTTTTAGGTGTGGTATTGATCTTGCCATGTTCTGTCCAGAGACTTCTATCTGGTGAGGCTTATAGCACAGCAGACAGAGTTTAAACCAAGCTGTGCTAGCCTTATGGGTCAAGGCTTTGGCCTTCCTGAGTCACACCAATTTCCTGACACAGTCTTCTTTCAGGCTTTGGGCACTGCTTTCCTTATTCCAGGGTCTGCAGTCCCTGTCTTCCCTGCTTCCTAAGTCTTCCCACCCTCCTGCCCTCCCAGGCCCTGACTCTCTGTGGGGAGGGGCCAGGCCAGGTGTTTATCACCTTCTGGGCAGGAGCCCAAGGCACAAACTTATCACTTGGCAAATCTCAGTAGTCAGGGCCTCCTCTGAGATAGCTCAGTGGACTAAGTGCCTGCTTAGGCAAGCACAGGGACAAGCTTTGATCCCTGGCACTGAATGTCACATAAGCCCTGCCCCCAGGCACACTGAGCCCAAACCAAGTCTGGGTGTGGTAGCACACACCTGTAATTCCATCGCCAGGAAGGCTGAAAACAGGGTGATTACTACAAGTCTGAGCTGTGTAGTGAGACTCTGTAACAAATACTTTAAAAAAACAAATAAACAAACAAACAAAATCCATAATCCAGTGGGTGTGTGTCTTTCATGGGTCATTCCCCAGGCCTACAGTGAGGTGGGAGGGCTTGTCAGGGGAACTTAAGCGCAGTTCAGGCCATATACATTGAGGAACACATTAGAACCTTTCTCCTAGTGCAGTTTCGTGCTGCCAAGCACATTTGTAGTTTACTCCCTCCCATGCAGGTCTGCAGGCCCTTGCCCATGCCTCCCCTCCTGCACTACCTGACCCCTCTCCTGCCCTGTCCACCTCAGGTTGGTGTTACATGACCAATGTCCTTCTTGCTGCCAGGCCTCCCTGTAAGAGATTGCCATGCTGGTCTCGACTCTCTGGGGCAGAGGGTGCTGGCACTGCAGCAGGAAGCTCAAGCTGTGCCAGCACATCCCTGTTAAGGGAGCAGTCCCAAGCTCAGCTCAAAGCTCCACTCAGCATGTAATTAAAAAGCCTGCTCTGTGATTATGGGGAAAAAAATAGTTTGGAGCCTCAATTCAGAGGTCCCTGAGGCGGGGCATGAGCGAGGGACAATAGGAAGAGTGCAAGTGAGATATCTAACCCCTTCTCTGACCCTGTCCCCTCTGACCCAGAAATAGAAGCCATCAAGTTGGCTGAGCAGAAGCGCAAGGAGGAGCAAAAACGCCGGGCCATGGTGGTGGTGGGTGACCTGCATCCGCTGAGGGATGCCCTGCCCAGGTTGGAGGAGCTGGAGGCCTACTGCCTGCCACCACCCAAGGTGTAAGTGTCCCATAGTCCAGTTCACAGGAGCCCCATGGGAGAGCTGTGGTGTGTGAGCTCAGTTGTGCCTGATATGAGACCCTCATACTTGGAGTGAGGCCTAGGGCACTGTGATTGTTGGTGAGGGCTTAGGAACAACCAGGCCACACATACCTTAAGACTCCAACCCTGCTGACCCAAACTTTTTGACTCTTTTCATCAGCTATGACTCCTGGTCTAACTGAAGCACATGGCTACCCACATATGTGCTCATCCTGGCTTTAGGATCTTTGTATTTGCCCCCCTTCTGCTCCCCTGAGGAAGGTGGGGGCTCAGGCCTGCTTCTTAAGGTGTCGCCTGCTCATGCTGTCTGTGTTTCTCCTTTCCCAGAGCCTAGATGCCTTGGCGGACCTGAGCTTGTCCTCATCAGCAACTTAGAGGGTCACGGACCTCAGCTTTAGGGAGCAAATGACAGCATTGGGGCTTACTGCTTTGTTACAGCACCTGGACTTCAGTCTCTGTCCCTCTGTCTCTCTGTCTCTCTGTCTCTGTGTCTCTGTCTGTGTCTTTCTCTCCTCTCTCCCTCGCTCTCTCTCTCTCTCTCTTTCTCTCTCTCTCTCTCTCTCTCTCTTTCGTGGGACTGGGGTTCAAACTTAACGGCCTTGCACTTGCCAGGCAGGTACTTGTGCCTCAGCCCCAACATTTCCAATTTTGCTGTCTTAAAAAGAATTCTTTTCTCCTGCCAAATTTCCTTCTGAGAGGAAGTAGAGGCATGCATTGTCACTGAGCCAGAGAGTCTTGGGGCTTCCTGCCTTGGAGGCACCAGAACACTTGGCACAGATGGGGATCCCACCAGGGTGGAATGGGGCGAGACAGTGGAATAGGGACGCCTTGCAGATTCCATGCCTGGTTCTTGAGCAAAAATGCGACCTGGTCAAAAGTCCCGCCCTTCTTTTCAGTTTTCTCATCTGAAAAATGTGCTGGGCTCCTGGAAGGGAGCGCTGTATAAACAGCTGCCCGCTAGCCCAAGGAGGAATGTGCTCGGCCTCTGGGCTTCAGGCTGGGCGTCCTCAGGGTCACCATGGTCCTCATCACTGTCCCTGTCTAGGGGCTCATGTGTTGCCTTGGGACCAGCCTGGCTTCCTTACCTCACTTTACCTGCCCTCCATGCTTTCTCTTGGTGAGAGAGGTTCCTGTCTGTACAGGTCACACAAAGGTGACAATACATGTTATCCCACAGCTCAGCTACCAGCAGTGCCCTTGTGTCAGAGTAATGCCTCAGGGGATCCTGATGTGGCATCACCCTTTGCAGATTAATGGATCCCTTCATAAGGCATGGTGGGTCATCTGTAGGTTCCTTGAGGCTTGAAGCATCCCTGGCCCAAACCACACTGTTGCCAGTATGGCTGAGGGACCAGGAGGGCCTGTGGCACCAGCTTTATTTGCTTTGGGTATGTCAGGAAAGAATGAGCTGGCAGCTGAAGGGGCATGAGGCCACCATCCTAGAGGCTAGGCAAGAAACACCAGTGCCTGACAGTCCTTCCCCAGGGGAGCAGCAGCTTGGGAGGTTTTTTGTTTTTTTTTTTTAAATTTAGTACAGGGTCTACAGGGACTCACTGCACAGATCAGATTTGTAATGATCCTGTTTTCAGCCTCCCAAGTGCTGGGATTACAGGCACACACCACCACACCCAGTCTCATTTGCTATTTTGGTATGCCTTGGGGGTGGGGCTGGCACCTCCCCTCACATTGGGTGTCGAACCTCAGTACCTACATCTGCCTATATTTTGGGAGAGAGAAAATGTCTCCCATTCATGTTTTAGAAGATATATGAGTAAGAAATCAGGCCCCTGATCAGGAGGCTAAATTTAGGTGTTGTGCAGAATTTGAGCTCTTTTCTGCCCTTTCTCTGGGCCACCCCTATGGCAGGTGGCATGTGGTACTGTCACTGACTTCTCGGCAGGCACACGGATCCCCAGGAAAGAAGCTTGGTGGCTGCTCCACTGCCAGGTCCTTCTTGACCTCAGGGCCAAGTGGGTGAGCCCAGTCCCTGAGGAGTTACAGTAGTGCTGCAGCATGCATAGGGGACTCCAGTGCCTGCCCCCCTCCCAAATCAGAATCATGCCTTCCTCTCCTGGGCACACTGTCTGCTGGACTGGGAGGTCTTACATGGGCAGGAGTTGATAGCAGGGCCCTTCTGTGTTCACAGCAGGGTGAGCAGTAAGCCTCGGCCAGCCCAACTCAGCCGGATGAGTGCAGCCCAGAGACAGCAGCTGCTGTGAGTATGGCTCCCTGGGCGCCTGCTGTCAGGTGCTCTCATGGGGCAAGATTTCCCGTGGTTAGTGTCCCCAGTGTCTTTAGGCCTTTCACTGGGTGCCTTAGGGAGTGCGGGGCTAGGGGTCAAGTGGGAAGAGCAGGTGACAGTCCCCAGCAGGACCCCAACAGCCTGGGCCATATGAGTCATCCTTATGATATCCTACAGCCCAGGCCAACATGATCTGGACATGCTTGTGGTCACCTGGGGCTCAGCCAGCATGTTAGGGCCACCGCCCCAGGTCCTATCTGCAAGTTACACTCCAGGCTCCCTGTGGTCTTCAGGATATCAGCCTGAGGGTTCATGTATCCCTTGGTGCTGCAGAGTACTCCTGGGGATGACCTGTTTGGGATAGAGTAGGTGGCAAGGGTCAGGCTAGCTGGACATCACAAGGCAAAAGCCTTGAGCCCTCTGTGGCAGCCTGTCCCACTCTCTGCTCAGGTGTGGCTATTTTGGGCTTACTGGGCAGCAAGCACTCCTTATGTATGGCCCATGTGTCTGCAGGACAGGTGAGCTGTGACACTGCCATCTCTGCTCAGCAGGGTGACCCCCATTTGCCCTGGGCAAGCACATGGCCCTCATAGCAGTCCCTTCTTGTACTTCCAGGCACTGGGCAATTTGGGTTGTAATGCCAGGCTCTGCTATCCATTTAGTGACTGAGGCCTGGGTGTTGGATACTGGTTCTCCGTATCTTGGGTGATGGGCACTTGTTCTCAGCTCTTGCTGTAGAGCTGGGTAGTTCCCTGCTATCCACTGACCTGTGGTCTCCGTTATTTCAGTGAGGAGGAAAGAACCCGGTTCCAGAAACTACTGACCAGCCCAGCCTACAGAGCCAGTCCCCTGTTGGCCATTGAGCAGCAGCTGGCCCTCCAGATGCAGCTGGAAGACACTGGTCATATGTGACCAGAGTAGAGTGCTACATGCTCCAAATCATGACAGAGGTGTGGGGAGCTTGTAGCTTTAGTGATTGCCTTCTAGCAGGGCCTTTAATTCACCAGGGTGGAGAGAAGCTGCCATGTGGTCAGTGAAGCTTTCATGACTCCTTTGCTGCTATCCAGGGTGCCTGCATCTTAGGGTGGAGCTTGGTGTAGTTGGGATGATGGTTTGGCAGGGGCCACTTGTGGCCCACAGGGCCTTCAGGCCTGGCCTCCCCATGTTGAACACTAAGTATGTCCCAGCTTGGCCTGCAGAAGGAATATGATGGTGCAGAGGCTTGGGCAGGCTGCCCAACTGAATGCCTCACAGACTCCTGCAGCAACCCTTTGGGCCCTACCTGGCACCTGTGTGCTGTACCTGGATTACCAAGCATATAGAAGTTAAAGCTATCGTCTGTTGTCCCCTCATCCACAACACCCTCACCAAGGTTGCAGTTTCATCATGACCCTTGTGGACTGCTCAGTCAGGCTGCTCACCCACCACTTTGTGGGGGCTGCTTGCCCAACCCCCAGGAAGATGGCTTCACACTCACAGTCAGCTCAGGATGTCAAAGGGAGGAGTTGTATCCCTGCTGTAGGCTCTGCCCTCCTGGCTACCCATCATTCCTGCTGCTTTGAGTCTCCATGTCTCCAGCCTTGGTTATTGCCAGCATGCTTAGTCAGGCTGGCTTCCAAGCAGGACTCCACAGCCTGATAGTGTCACCAAGGCCACAATAGGAGTGCACATCCCAGGCTTGCCTTCCTGGGAGAGTGATGAGATTCCACAAACATAGTGTGGATACCCTGGAAGCAGTTGGCACTGAAAAGGGATAAAAGGGGACACAGCAGCAGATCCCAAATCTGCTGGTGATCCAGCAGAGACCACATGCCTATCCCTGTTCAGCTACCATCTGTTATGGTAGCTGCAGGTTCCCAGTGGAGGGAGCAGTTTAGAGGAGGTGTTGGTGACCAATTTCTACAGGAAGCAAAGGACAGAGCCTTGGGTGTATGACTTGGTAGGTGGCAGGTGGCTTAGTCCTCAGACTGCATAGCTTCACATGCATGGCTATGGGAACCATTGCTGACATCCTGCTCTGCCAGTGACCTGTGAGCTGTGCCCCACTGCTGACATAGCCTTCAACCACCATCCTTCACTCCTTTCTAAGCACTGGGTTCTTCCTCTCAGGGTCAACCCCGAGGAGACAGCCAGTACAGCACCCAGGCATGGGGCAGCCTAAGAGTGTGGGTGGGTTCTCCACGGTATAAAGGAGGTGAACTGAGGTGTGACAATGGTTCCTTGCCCATGTTGCATGGCTCTTGTCATCCCAGCAGTCATGGACATGAGGTCCACCCTGGCCCCTGAGCTCCAGTCTGCTGAGGTCTTCACAGGACCAGGCACCTCATGTTCCCAAGACAAAGCACACAATCCTCTTGTGTGGACACATGCAAATCTGTCCAAAGCAGCAGGCTTTGTGTGGATGACTAGGAACTTTGCTATTGTATGTGTAGTCTTTGTAGAATGAACATGAATGACTTTGTAATAAAATTAAATCGAAAAGTTATGCAGTTGAGTGACTTTCATGCTTTTTAAACACTAGAGCCTTCAGTCTATTTTCTGATTTCAAGGGTAAATGGCAGATAAAAGCCTCCTGGGGCCCTGTACTCACTCTCCCCCATTGGGTGTGTCCATATCTGTGCAGATGGGCTGAGTATGGTGGAGGGCAGGCTGGAGGAAGGCTGGCTGTTGGTCCCACCCATGAGGGTGGTGGGCCACCATGCTGCCTGCACCACCCAGTGCCCCACTGATTTCTGTCTTGACAGGAACAGAGCTACCTGGAACCAGAGGCAGAGCAAGCCTGTTCTCAAGCTGCTTGGGTATTTTGTTACAGACATGGCTGACTAGCAGACACCTGAAAATGGCCACAGATGCCAGCATGGGGGTGAAGGGAACCCTCCACCCCCTGCCAAACCCCTTGTGGAACTGGGCTGCCCACACCATCCTGGGGCTATACTTAGTTGGCAGCCTAGTGACAGCCTGGGTCCTGCCTCTCACAGCTGCCTACTGCAGGCAGATGTGAGACACTCACCTGAAGACTGCACTTGCTACCTTTGCAGTGGTCTCTGGCTGCAACAGCAGGTGACAGGTGCTGCTCAGCTGGGACAGCAATAGCCAGGGTGTGTATGTGTGTGTATGGTGTGTATGTGTATTGGGAACAGGATAGTCTTTTTTTTTTTCCAATTCTTTTATTGTTTAAATTTAACAATGGTTATATTACATATTTTCATCATCGGATCAGTTTAGATTAATACATATAGGTATATAAGATTGATCAAACAACTAAACATTAACCTTTCTAAATCCACATTACTTTTTTTTTTTTTTTTTTTTTTTTTTTTTTTTTTTTTTTTTTTTTTTTTTTTTTTCTTTTCCCCC
>PVJA010006782.1:0-21828 GCA_004027025.1 Myocastor coypus
TAGCAACTCATTATATAAAAAATGGTATAGATCTTAAGACAGCAGTTCAGATATACTTGAAAAATATTCGCAAAGCTTGCTTTATGTAAAATTCAATGTTTACTAGTGTAACAGAGATCAAACCATTGGGAAAAAACCCTTTGAAGGATAAAACAAGATAAAATACTTTAGTGATTTTATACTATACTCAAAGGTCACTCATTATGTCTAAAGCTTTAAACAAAATTTTATTTAATAATTGGTGTTCCTTTTTGAAAGTGTTTACAATTTGTAACATGAAATGTGATGTTGCATTCTATTTATATCTACTATTATTGACAGGCCAGGTGGTATAACCTTTATGGATATACAGATGCATACCTACTTCTATAGAGTGAGAAATTAGTTGGTAAATAATGTTTGTTGTGCGAAAATATTTCATATGAACCACATTTTCTAAAAATTACACTTTTTTAAATGTACTATGGAATGGCTACATTTTTCTTTTAAATAAGAAAAATCATGTGCATAAAATTTAAATGATTTACATATGTATATATAATGAAAAGCATACATAGATATGTATGTTTAACATTGACATATATGTTATTCAATGTTCTTTGAGACATGTAGTTTTAAAGAAAAACCACAAATTCAATGCATAAAATTATCTTTACTGCTTGTCCTTATAAACATTTTCACTCTTAGTAAAGCTCACAAATAAATATACTTTCTAAATGAACTCACTTTATAAATTGTGAATTTCTCATTTATTATCCTTCATCTTGACAACTACTGTTATTTGAAACTAAAGGAATCATGTATCTAATCTAATTTGTGTCCTATTACCTCCTACCTATACATTATTCCCAACAAACTCCTTGCTTGAATATTTCATATTACGCTCTCATTTCTCTTGTTCGATACATTAACATTAGAAAAAATTTTAAGTAACAGAAAAAGAAAATTCTGTGTTTTGTATGTTTAGCTCACAACTTGCTTCCTTTTTATTCCATTTCTTTCACTAATTCTTTTTTAATATAGGCATATACATTTTTTCCAAGAACATTTGAGGCATATAGCAAACGCGTTCTTTCCTCCTAATCATCATTAATTTTCTCAGCATATTTTAAAAATAATTTTATTACTTTGTTTTTTTTTGTCTTTTTTGAGACAGGGTCATGCTGTGCAGTTCAGGCTGGCCTTGAGCTCACTTTTGTAGCCCCTGCTGGTCTCGAACTCGCACCAATTCTCCTGCCTCAGCCTCCCGAGTGCTGGGATTACAGGCATGCGCCACCACGCCCGGCAATTTTATTACTTTTAATAAGAAATAACAATGAGAAAATTTCAAAACACATTAGTAGGACAGCCACAATAATTAATGCAATGCATATTGTTGTCTTCATAGTAGTTCAAAGTACAAGATGCACACATGATAACTTTTCTAAACACTATTGGCACAAATATTACTTCTCATTGAGCTAAGAGAAAGTAGTTGTATGCATGGTTCAATATGCCGTAATAGTTCTGGGTTATCAGCAGAACTATCACTGTTGGAAGCTGTTGACTTGAGTCTTTTGAAGCTCAGCATACTTATCTGGTTTTACTTTATATGTACCGTGATTAAACGTTTCTGCTGGGTAGTTAAGTCCAAATTAAAGTAAGACCTATAGCATGTAACTTCTGTACTGGACAAGGTCAGTTAAATCCCCTCAGGATTTACCTTGAAACCATGTACAGCATTTTGTAGATCTTTTGCTAGTGTCAGCCATCTAGATGAGCCACAGCCAATGCCTGACCAGTTTTCTCTCTGTGAAAGACTGATAAGATTTTTGTATATCATCTTAGAACATTTGGAATATTTTTATTATTATTTTATGCCAGGTTATATTCCAATTTTAGCAACTGACCTAATATTGTCTTTTATAGCAATTTTATAATGCTCTATCTAAAGTTCATCTCTGGAAGATGTTTCTGTTGTACTCAGTTTTTTTTTTTTTTTTTTTTTTTTTTTTTTTTTTTTTTTTTTTTTTTTTTTTTTTTTTTTTTTTTTTTTTTTTTTTTTTTACTTTGTCTCTAGACTACTTGCACTTGACCTATATGCTCAACCATGGGATTCCTTATTTGAAGTCCTATAATTTAGCAGAAAGTATCTCAAGTGGGAATGTCTGATATTCCTTCATAATTAGATCCAGTGTATGCATTTGCTTCAGAATATCATGGAAGTCATATAATTTCCTTTGAAATTTTGTTAGAAAGATTTTCATGTTACTTTTTTAATGTTAGGGAACTCTGATCAGTTGTTTAAGATGATATTGACCATATTCTCCAAGTTATTTTAGTTTCATGTGTGATAAATAAGTAACTCAAGAGGACATACTCTGAAACTATAAAATATTCTATTCTTTATGAAATTGGCATTTACTAATTTAGCATCTATTTATGATATCTGCATATTGTGCTTTATTTTTAATTACTGAATATTTATCAATTTGTTATGATAAGTACTTATTTTCATTTTCAAACTGAACATCCTTCTGTGGTTTCTATGCTTTATTCTTTCAACATTTCTTAATTTTCCAGGACACAAAAAATTTTCATATAGCAGTTTGTATTTCTAAAATTTTAAAAAATTTACAAATTTTTTTCTTGTTTCTTGAAGTAAGGATATTGATAGTCTTATTACAATATAATTGTCTTCAAGCTCTGTCGATTGATACAATGTGTGTGTGTATTTATATCTAAATTACTTGTTGCATTCTGTTTGCAAACAGCTTTTTAATGACTTTTGCATCTATTTTCACGGAAGAACTTTATCTGTGGTGTTTTTCTTCCTCAAGTCTTTGTTTAGTTTTGGTGTAGGTTAATGCTTGCTTGCAGGAATAGATGTGGTAGTGTTTGTTCCCTTTGAATTTCTTGTGAGATTTTGAGAAACATTGGCAATAGGTCTTCCCTAAAATTCTGGTAGAAATTTTCAGTGAATACCTCAGATTATGGACTTTTTGTTTATTTGTTTGTTTGTTTTTTGTATTTTAGGGAAGGGTCTACAGGGTGTTTAGGGTTTTGTTACTAGATTAAACTGTTTACAGCTTCCCAAGAGCAGAGGTCACAGGTGCACACCACCACACCCAGTCTCAATTGCCTTCTTAGTGTGTCTCGGGGGTGAGGCCAGCATGGAAGGCCTGGAGACTGAATCCCCCACCCTTGCACCTGCTTGCAGGCACTTTATTCCACTGAACTGTTTGGCCAGCTCAAGGTCATGGACTTTTGTTATGTGGTATAGATTTTATTTTTGTTTGTTATGTGGTATAGATTTTATTTTTGCTTGTATTTTATTGCTTGTTATTAATATACTCATTGCTTTTATATCTTCTTCATTAGATTTTGTTAATTCATATTTGTAGGAAATTCTTCACTTTTTCAAGGCTCTATGGTTGTTTAGGATGCAAATTATTTAAATACTTTCTGATATTTCTGTGAATTTAACCATGTTTTTTTTTTTTTCAGGACTGGGGTTCAAACTCACGACCTTGTACTTTGCTAGGCAGGCACTTGTGCCACGGAGCTATCTCCCCAGCCCCTATTTCTGTGAATTTAAGCAGTGTCTGTTGTGATTTCACCATTTTCCTTTTACTTGCACTTACATATGGGCTTTTCTTTCCTTCTTTAGTATTTTTCCCCCATTATTTAGTTCTGTTCATAACTATATACTTAACTCTGCAATCCAGGTACATTTGGAAGGAAGCAAGGAAAGCATGGAGCTCAAAAAACTACAATAAGAGCAGCGATGATGGGGCATTTTCAGCAGATAGGGCACAGGGTGCGCTCCTGAGCTAGAGGAATGGTCTGGTGTGGTGGTGGCCATACACACAAGTCACACGCCACAGAGCTGTCCACAGTCTGTGATGGTGATGTTCTTGCTGGTCTTGTCATTCATGAACCAGAAGCTACCATGACCCGCACTGTGTTCACGCCCTCTTTCACCTTCCCAAAGACCATGTGCCTGCCGTCCACCTTACCTGGTCTTGGTAGTGCAGATGAAAAACTGGGACACATTTCTGATTAGCCCAGCATTTGCCTTGGACAAGAGGCCCGGGCCTGTGTGCTTCAGGATGAAGTTCTTGTCATCAAATTTCTCCCCGTAGATGGACTTGCCATGGGTGCCATTGTGGCATGTGAAATCACCACCCTGGCACATAAATCCTGGAATAATTCTGAAAAATCAGGAACTCTTGTAACCAAATCCTTTTTCCCCAGTGATCAGAGCACGAAAGTTTTCTGCTGTCTTTGGAACCCTGTTTGCATACAGCTGGAAGGAGACACAGTCTGGTGGACGCGATATCAAAGAGCATGGTGGTGTTCACCATGCTTGGCAACAAAAGACTAGGAGGAAGGATAGCGGAGTCTGCAAAGCCTCTTCTGGTAAGCTTGGATAAGGCTTTATCAGTCATGCTTGACTTTAACAAAGATGTCTTACTCATAAGCATACACAATTAATGTTTAGCTCTGTGGTTTGTCTGATTTCTTTCAAATGTTAAATGAGACAGGCAGCCCATTAAAATGTCTAAGTTACAACATTTGAGACCTTACAGTATTGTCTTCAAGTTTATGACTTCATCAGTATTTTATGGATTATAATTATTTTCTTTGCCTTTTATGAGAATTTTTTCCTTACCAATATTTTATTTGAAATGATTTTGACTTTTTAACTAATTAACTCAGTTTTCTCTTCCTTAGCAGATTGTATTTGAATCTGATTAAATGTCATTTTCAGAGGTAACACATATATCAGGTTCTATTGTTTTATTTTTCCTTGCAAGATACTAACTAGAAAGTTCCCTTGACTCTAATAGTGCATCTTTCTCCTAAAGAAATAGGTGAAGTAACTTACTTGGATTTTGGCATCTGAGTCTCTATTACTACATTTCTCTTTTTTTCATTTGACTATTTTTAAATTTTCTAGGAAGCTGCAACAAATAAAAGAGACCAAGAGGTGGTGGTTGAAAATATTTTAATTAATTTTATTCAAGTACAATTTTCTACAAAATCTAGACTAAATCTCTCTCTCCATATATGCACACATATTATAATTTGATGTTCAGGCTCACATAAAGTTGTCAAATATAATTAGTGAGTTTTTTTCTTGAAAGAAAGCCTTATCTTCATAACACAATATAAGATTCAGTTATTGGTTTAAAGGATATTTGCAATGGATGAATTGGATCAAGTCAAACAATTGTTTCTGAAGAAAAATAGTAGTGGAATATCAGAGAAATATAGAAACCACATAGCTCAAATTTAATTGATCTAGACATATAATCATGTGATGATAATCAACATACTCAACTAGCATTTTGTCACTTACAGTGTGGTATACACATGAAATTGTGGCACGATAATCACTTTTAATAAATTACTGACATCATTAAAGGGTATTGAACATACAATGTTAAGCTTGCCCCAGTTTATCTACCTTTATGTTACAGAAGCCATAATTTTCTCTTTGACTTTGGGATGGTTTTCTCTACTGAGGAACTCTAAATCTTTCTCTTCCCATAAATATGTGCACATAAACTTGTGATTTATTGCAATTTAGCTTCTGTTTTCATGGAGGAGTTTTATTGTGCTGAGAAAACTCATTAATCTCATTCACAACTCGTAGTATAAACATAACCTTTGCAATATATAACAAAACAAATTATGTATTTGTGTGATTTACCATTTCTGTTTTAGAAACAAAACAAATCAGAGTGTTTCTTCCTCCTTTTGGTTTCAATATCCATTGATGAATTTGTATGGGTGCCACAAACCAGATAAAAAACATCAGTTTTACTGTGTCATCATGTTTACTTTTAGTTATTATAAAAAATATTAAACTATGAGTTGACCTAAAACAAGCTTCTAAATAAAACAATCTTTTATATGTTGTATCATTGGCTTGTGATATTTAACACAATCAAGAGTGCTATGTTAAATCAACATGTGGATCTTTCACATTTTATTTCACATTAACGAAGTACCCACTATTCTTAAAAGAAATTGACTGAAAATATTATGGCATGTTAATTTGTGCCTTTATTTTGCATTCTGAATCATTTTGCTATATCACTCAAGATTTCTTTGAGATGTATCAGTTGAGTTTTAAATGTATTAATATGAAACTGTATTAATATGAAAAAGTTGTTTTTACTTCTGAGTTTTATTGAAATTCATTCTCCTTTATTTTGTCTTTGCAATTTCCTGAAAATTTTATTGTGCATAATCTTCTCCCTTGTATCCTTCCCTCTCTCAATTACAAAACCATTGTTGCATCCTTTAATCATTTGTAAAATGATTTCAACAATTAATGGGGGAAATACTGCTTTTCATAATCTTTAATTTAAACATAATGGTAATCTTGAAATTTTAAAGCAGTAATTATCTCATTTGTCAGTTGTTAACTCATCAACAAATAAAGGGTTATTTTATGTGTTCGAAAGAATTTTGGATGGTTTAAAAATTGTACAGCTAAAACAATTTTTAAAACATGTCTTTACATAACATGTTCTGAAAGATACACATGAAGAATGTTTGACCATAGGATTGAGGAGAAATATTTCATTCAAGAGGATGAGATGATTTTAAAATAAATCTTCTAACCAAATACATGCAATAAAGAAACCTACTTGCTAATTTTCATTCTCCTTACTGTCCACTGGTATTTGAAAATCCCTCTTCATCTGCCACCCCACCTGTTGTCACCAAGCTTGCAAGAGGGGCAGTAGAGGGCACTATGAGAATGTCACACCAAAGATGCCAACTGCTCCAGGCATGATGCTATAAAATTTAATCCATGAAGAACAGATCCTGTTTTTCAATCCTAGGTTTCTTTGATTTGCTGATGCAGAAATTAAGACTGATCCGTCCTCGTGTAACGCTTACCAAATGCACACTTGGCTCATACATCATGTCGTGGCTGACTTTTGAAACTTCTTCTTTGAACTGAACATGGACACATTGGGGCAGTGTGTTCTAGCATATGGCTTAATTTCTGCTCTCTGGGGGATTTACCCATAATGTTCTGACAAACTGTAGCTCCTTCCATCTGCCCATTTTTCTTGCCTCTCTGATTCTGGTATGGATCGAGCATATGGGATATCAGAGTAATTAATTTACCAGTGCTCTTACTCTGTCTGCCAACAACATATTTCTTTTCAAAAATAAAAAGTCACAAAATTCAATATCTCACTATACTTCCTGTACTTGAAAAATGCTCAGGCCTACTGCTAAATGACAATGGCAATTTCCAAGTGAGGTTTGACCTATCAAAAGAATCACAGCTGCTTTAACAGCATTACCGGTCACTTAGATGCCGAATTTTTCAGTTGGTGTTGACAATGTACTTGTAAACTACAAAATAGGACTAAGAAAAATATCTTCTAACTAACTTACCTAATTGCATGGCTCAGTTCAATTCCATTGGATTTGTGCTGTGGCAAAATTTGTCCTAGATCCCAGTAACAGGCTCAATATAGTCCTATTGTTCTCCAGTAAACATTTTGTTCAAAATTTTAGGGCTATTATGAATAGTAAAAAATGAGAAAATGTTGCAGCGATAACATTTAGGTGCAATGCTTAACATCAGAGTATCTCGGGCTGGGCAGATAGCTCTGTGGCACAAGTCCCTGCCTGGCAAGTGCAAGGTCATGAGTTCGAATTCCAGTCCTGAAAAAAAAAAATCAGAGTATCTCTTTAGAAATATTCCCACTTTTTTTCTACACAAGATTCACATGAACAAAACATTGCAACCTATACCTGTTTAAGAAACTATTAACTTAGGTACTATGACTGGGGGAAAACTTGAGAATTCTTGACGGTTTAACTCTGAATATTGCATAACATGCAGTTGTACCTTGATTCACGGACTTAATTCTTTTCACAATTCTGGTCTCAAACCAAACTGGATGAGAACTGAGTCATATTCTCCATAAGGTTAGCATTGAATCTAACTATTGAGTTTCATTCCTTGCACACTGTTCATAGATAAAAATTACGAACTATTATGCCAAAAGAAGTTGTATTCTACTAATTCATGTATTTGCCACTTTAGAAAAGCATGTTGAAATATAGAGTTTACTAATTTGAATTACATTACCTTGAATGTCCTTATATTTATAAATAAATCTTAAAATGTAAATGCTGCAAAACTAACTTGTGTGATCTGCAACCACGTATTTTATATTGTGAATGGTACATACAGTTAAGGCTCAGTTCTTGGAAGCAGAAACTTTTTCATCTTCAGAGCTAATGACAAATGATTCAGGACTTTTGCTAATGTTAGCAAAAGGCAGCTGATACAATATCATTATTCTCTTCTACAGTCCTTTCTTATAAAAAGTATATGAAAGTCTTATATACCTTTCTGTTAAAACATCAACAGAAAGAAGAGCCAGTTCTGTCATATCTTTGTATGAATTCCTTATGTACCAGCGCACAGCTAATCTAGTCCTCTAACACCAATGAGCTGAGATCGCTTTGCCAGGCCTCCCCACATAAGGAGATTCTCTGGCATTATTACTGTTCAGACAGCTCCTTTTCTGAAACTGCTGCATCAATCAGGGTATAGAAGATATGACATAAGTTGTCATCTACTTCCTTGGTCCCTGTGCTTGCATAATAAATTAAATGCCCGGCCACCTACCACGTTCATCACATCAGTAACTTTACTGGTATTTTTTTTTTGTGTGTGTGTGTGTGAACATTAAGCTTTTAGAAGCAACATTAAATAAGTTTTATTTTCTGTTTGAAAAAAGTTGAAAAAATCGTTACTATGTGGTGAGCGCTTCTCCTGCAAGAGACACTGTAATGATGTGTCATCTCACTCAGTCCTCAGGACAGCTGTGTTCAGTCAGTCCTATCAGCATTTTACAACCAGGTAAGTGGGGCTCAGCCAGCTTAAAATGTTGATGAGCACAAAGCCAGTAGTCAAACTTCAGCCCTTTGAGAGCATAATGCTTGGTCTCCCAAACGTGTCCAGCTCCCACATACCACTGCGGTCTCCCTTCTTGATGTTCAGGCTGTTGTTATACATGATTAAGAGATAATTTTGGATTGAGTTAATTCATTAGAGATTACTGGTTACATGCTTCAGTGCAGTGTGAAGAGCCTGATAGGAATAATGATTCCTTCATATTTTTTTTTTCTGGCCTTCCCTCAATATTGGACCATTGACTTGAATTTATAATGGACTGAGGTGAATGCTAAGAGCAGAGCCTGGATGTAATGGTGCATTAAGATTCCAAGACCATTTGCATTAGCAGATGGAACAAGCTAAAAATTAATTCTCAAGGAGAATTTGCCTTGGCCTTGGCATAAAACCTCAGAATAAGAACTAAGGAATTGTGCCCACTGATTTCGAGACACAATGTTTTCATTTAGAGGTTTTATTAGATGAAACTTCCACTTCCTATCACTATCAGTTATTGTTTTATTCCAACTGAAATAGTTGTAATTGTTTAGTCTCAGAATATTTCAGTTTCAAAACATGGTGTTTCCTTCCTTTTACTAAATTTTCTGGAAATTTGATAAGCAAATTATTTCACTTCTAGTTAAAATTGCATAGTTTACAGATTTAGCACGCTTTCAGTGAATTAATTTTTTGTGTTTTGATCAAAGTTCTTGATTTGCTACACATTTCTGTTTAACTGTAGTCTTTTAAAAATGAATTTGTTTATTTTGTTGTTTCTGGTATAAGGTCTCACCATGCAGGTCAGACTCATGGCAATCCTCTTGTTTTCAGCCTTCCCAGCACTGAGATTACAGGCATGTGTCACTGCACACAGACTCAATGGCCAGCTCCATGCATCCAGCAATGGGGCGAGAGTGGCGTGTGGTACTGAACATTGAACCCCACCCCTGTGCTTGCTTAACCAGATACTTAGTCCACTGAGCTATCTCTCTATCCCAGTTGTATCCTTTGTAAAACCACACGTTAAAGTCTTATGCAACAGTTCAGAGCGCAACAATGTCATAAGCAAATAAAACATGATAACAGCATGTTTCTTGAGACTTGTAAAACTTTAAAGATTTACTATATAGTTATTGTTCCCAAGGCCCCACGTTCAGTTTCTTAATCTAAGCAGCTTTCCTCACTCATCTAGGTTTACTGTAGTGCCCTAATTGACCTCTTCATTGTCACTCAAGTCTCCCACGCATTTTTTCATCTCTGCAGGGCATCCCAATTGATGTTTTGAAGAAATAATATGCTCCATCCTACTTATTTTTAGTACTCTCACAACCTTTTTATACATTTAAAATAAGATTAAAAATTGCTTAACTTACCTTAACAGAATTTCAGTGAACTAAACTCTCAGTCTATGTTCAACTTTTTTCTAGACCGTTGGCCATCGCTACATTTACAATGACCAGCACCTTCAAACACTCATGGTTTTCTTAAGCTGGAATCACGTCATCCAATGCACTCCAAGAAAACTAGCTTTCTAGCAATGAAGTCTCAGTTCTAATCTCTCTCTTACAGAGACATCACCACTAACTAGTCATACTTAAGTCTATTCTCCTGAACTATTCTCCATGACTCCATTGATATTTAAAATTTGCAATAGTTGCCACAATTTAATATTATATGTTTGCTTATTGCATGTCTTTTCCTGGATCACTAGATCATACATTTTCTTTCTTTCTTCTTTTTTCTTTTTCTTGCATTTTAGTACAGGTTGTTCAAGATCTCAATATATAGATTAGATTCACAGTGATCCACCCGTGTTCAGCCTCCTAAGAGCTGGGATTATAGGCATGCACCACCATGCCCAGTCTCTGTCTCAGTGTGTGGGATGTGGGGGAGCAGCATAGACTGTACATTTTCTGAGAGAAAGGAGAGTGATCATTTCATACTCATTATCTAGTACCTACCATTCTCTTAATTTTTATAAATTAAATTATAATCACTTATTGTGTTACAATTAAAATAAAACATGTGGAAACACCTTGTCATTTATGTAAATTCATTTAAAATTCTATGCTTTGCTATGAAGTATAAATGTTTATATTTTGAGGAAGTTTTGGAATGTATATTTTTAGTTAGGGAAGAAATGTGGTTCTTGATTGACAAACATCTTAAAATATTTGGTATACTACTTCTATGTTGCTGTTATAATTACAATTAGCTTTGTTGTAAGAGAGGGTAATATGATGCAATGGAAACAGATGGACAATCTGTAACATAGATTGAGTCCTTGTTTTTATTTTCTTCTGGAGTCGAGGTGTTCAGGATAAGCTATTGATGAGTACGTTGCTTTTACTTACATGTGATTCTCCATATTATTTGAATATAATATTTTTCAAGTCACAAAACACATTTTCAGCACTTTTTATTTCTATTATTTATAGTCAATGAGCCTTTAGGTTTTTATTTTGCAGTTGTACATTATCTCTGAGAGCAACTAAATTCCCAAATTGCTTTGACTTCTATTCCTTAGTTGAACATTTGTTGCTTTTGCCATCTCCACTTTTAATTCTCTCTTGATTCTGTTGAAGTTTGAAGCAGCATACCTACTGAGAGGTTATCTGCTTTTGAAAAGATCCAATTGTCTTTAAAGCAAATGAAATATAGGCACAATGGCCCAATTATTATTAAATGGGAGCATAATTGTAATTATTATAAAATGTTTCATTATATTACATCTGTTGAAGTTTTAAATGCATCTTTATAATGTGTGATATTAATAAGCAGCTAGGAACTGCTGACTTGGCACCCTTTCAGATCACATTTGTGACAACAAAAGAGATTATGGAAATGAATTCGGCATAGGAGACCTACTGCGTTAGTTACTACGATTCACAAGTTTACTATGGCAATAAAGCAACACAAGACATTCATGCTATGGATTCAGATGTGCTAGGGGTACTCAGAATTGCTTTCAGCACATTGTGTGTGCTGGGAGTTGTGTGTGACCTAACACAGCAGCTGTCCCACTCCTGAAGAAAATCAGAAGTTCCTCTCCACCTTGCCCTTTGTCTGCTGGTTTCCCATGTGCAGGTTTCCTGACTGAGACTATTTGAGTTGTTTCAGTTCCACAAAGAAGAGGTTTTCATTGTAGTCTCAGAGCTTCAGACAAGTTCCTTTTATTGGAGAGCACAGGAAAACTGAACAAATCTGATCTTCCAGCACAATGGGGGCTGCAACATTGCTTTTCCCTTTGTGATTTTAACACTAAGTGTCAGGGATCCAACAAACCCATGAGACAGAAGTGGTGAAGTTCAACCGATGCTGATAGAAACGAACTTCTGACACTCATAAACCTAGATTATCTTTCTTGGGTATCTATAAACAAGTCAGAATGCATCTCATACCAGAGCTTAAATAGCAAAGTGTCTGCCATGTAAGCAATATCTGTGAAAAACTCCTATTTATGGTCTTCTTCCTCGCCACTGACATTGTCATACTGACTGAAGCTAATTTATAGGATGTTTTCAGTAAAACACTTTAGAGCTGGTCAGATAGCCCAGTGGACTAAAGCAGCTGCTTAGACAGATGCAGGGGTCAGAGGTTTGATCCCCACCCTGCCATGCTAGCCCCACTCCCAGGGCACGTTGAGACAGGGATTGAGACTGGGTGTAGTGGCGCACCTGTAAACTCAGCACTTGGGAAGTTGAAAACAGGAGAATCTATGAGTCAGATCTATGTGGTGTGACCCTGCACTAAATACAAATAAAGTAAAATAAATAAATAAATAAATAAAACACTTTAGCACACTTGCTTAATGATGCTCAAAAAACTGAGTTCATTTAAACTCTGTCTAGCTTTTCTTTGCACGTGCAGCTCAGAGGTATGTGTAACCCTCCGCTTGGAGGAGCTCCCTTCATTCTTCTCTTCATCATCTTCAAAGTCAGAAGCAGACACCTAACCTTACCGCTGCTTAGACTGTGCTTTCTTTGACCTCTAAACCTGGGTTTAAAGGATCGTAAGACACACCCATGTCATATTCCTGTTGTAAGATTTATGATCACAATTACATATACAAAATCCTTTCAGAACAACATCTAGATTTTCATTTTATTGGATAACTGGAAGAAGGCATATGTGTAATAGAAATCAGAACAGTGGGATATCTAGGGCCATCATAAAATACTACCTACTATTCATCCTTAATGAAAAATATAAGCAGATATCAAAAAATACAAGAAAACTCAATTGCAATTATTTACAAGAGAAATTTATTTAAACAAATCCTGGGCCAGGGAGATAGCTCAGTAGAATAAGTGCCTGCCTGGCAAGTGCAGAGTCTTGAGTTCAATCCCCAGTACTGAAAAGAAAAAAAGAAAACAAAGAACAAAACAAACAAACAAAAACAAATCTTTTCAGAGTACAGTACTCAAAGTCAACCTCACAACATTGCAAGAACTTATTTTTATTTATTTATTTATTTATTTATTTATTTATTTATTTATTTATTTATTTATTATGTATTTGGTACAGGGTCTCACTACACAGCTTGGACTTGTGGTGATACCTCTGTTTTCAGCTTACCCAGCACTGGTATTACAGGCATGCCCCACCATGCCTGGCTTTGTTTGCAGGCTGAGTGCAATCCAGGTGTGGGGCTGGGACAACATGTGGTGCTGGGGATTCAACCTCAGGCCCTGAGCTTGCCTAAACAGGTGCTTAATCCGCTGAACTTTCTTGCAGGCCCTTCTTAATTTCTTTAAAAAAGAAGTTTTCAGTTTTATTATAGGTATAGTTTATCATTCATTCATACAACAGGTGTTTGTTGCCATACTAATATGCTCAACAGTTAAGAAATAAATGAATATTCTCAGATCTCTCCTCTTAGCAAAATTGTAAATTTTCTGTCCATACTCTGTTAGAAATAGAACAATTAAGGCTCCTATTCTTGAGCAGCTGAAAGTCTTGTGATACATTAATGAAAATAATCAGAGGATTTTCTAAGTTATAATTATTTAATTACAATTATTTGAAGTGCTCCAAAGGCAAGAACATAGGATTCACTAAGAACATAGGACATCCTAGAAAGAAGAATCAGGAAGATTTCTTTGAGAAAATGACAGGTTAGCTGTTGATTTAAAATATAAGCCATGTGATATAATTAATAGTGACAGGAAGAAGGAATCCAGAGTGCTAGTGGAGAATCTTAGCTCTTTGTTAACTCATGAACAATATTGAAAAAGTTCCTTCTCTCCTGGTGATAACTTCATAAAACTGACATACATTTTTTGTAAAGTTAATGCTCGCATCTTTTTAATAATTAAATGTGCAACTTTTGACTTGGGCATGAGAATTTCTCTTCAGACAACTATTGCACTTTTGCCTTGAGGCATACAACATAATATTGTCTCATTCTTTCTTCCTAAATGGAAAATGCTTAAAATTGCATTTAGAACAATGCCCCAACACACACACACACACACACACACACACACACACACACACACACACACGCACACATAAAAACAAACACAGCTTAAGAATTGTATGACACTGCTCTAAATCATTTACAATAGCCCATTTAATTCTTGCTATGATCCTAATAGAATGCGACAATAACACTCTGCATTTTGCAGCTGAGGGAAACTGAAGAGTAGAAAAGTTAAACATGAGAATCAAATAATGGACACATGATATAGCTCAGTGGTCCAAAGCACCTGCTTAGGCAAACTTAGGAGGGCGCAGGGGACCGAGGAGGGATGGGCTGTGCCAGCCCTGCCCTCAGGATGGGCTGAGGTGGCAAAAACAAAACAAATAGTGATCACAGTTAAGGAGAGGAAATTCAAATCCAGATATTTTGGCTCCAGTGTTCGTGATATGGCTACTTAAACAATGGAGCCCAGAGCCTATGAACTTACACCTGTTGGAAACCAGAGCAGAACAAAAGATGTGGAATCAGTTGCTGTTAACTTCTTTTTAATATTTGGTTGTGTTTGTGTTACTCTACTTTTCTTTTTGAATGCATGATGATGAATATTCTTATTTGAAAATAAATTATAACGGAAAAGGTTCTGCTTCCTCCATCATCAACTTTTATCAGACTGATACATTATTTTTGGAAAATTCTCAGAAGTTGAAAGATTAAGTATTCTTTTTGAGTGCTTTGCTATGATTAATATTTTATTTTGGTAAATATTTTAATTTTGATAGAGATAAAACTACATTTCTGAAAAGTTTGTGAAAAGAAAATTAGGCTTCTTGAAATTGTTACAGCACCATTGTAGTGGATCTGCCTAGTTATTTTGTTTTAGTATACAACGTTATAAATTTCATAGTAGTATATAGAGTCAATTAGAATCAATTGTCTCTATCAGATTTTCATTTCTACCATTTTTTGCTTGCTTGTTTATCTTTGTTAGACAGTTTTGCCATGTGGTTCGGGGTGGCTTGATTTCAGCTTGCAGCCCAGGTTGGCCTTGAGCTTGCAGTGCTCCTCTTGCCTTAGGCTTTCCAGTGCCAGGATAACGGGAGTGCTCTACCACAACTGGCCTAGCACTGTTCTTTTTCAACTGAGTGTTAATTCTGTTTAATTTCAATAGATACTTTTCATTGCATCATATAGAACTAAATGTTTCATTGAAAGCTTTCTGTACTATAAAAATCAGGCAAGAAAAAACAATACTATGCAATTTCGAAGTAAAGGAGTATTATATCTTATTTTTACACAAAAAGTAAGAATAGCCTAACACTAACAGAAACAATTATATATTGTCTAATTAAATACAAGAGACTAATAAATTATTATTATTATTATTATTATTATTATTATTATTATTATTATTATTGTGATTAGTATCGTCTTTTTTTAGACAAGATCTCTCTATGCAGTTCAGGCTGGCCTTGAGCTCATTTTTGTAGCCCAGGCTGGTCTCGAACTTGCACCAGTCCTCCGGCTTCAGCCTCCCAAGTACTAGGATTACAGGCATGCACCACCACTCTCGGATTAAATTAATATTAACAAGCAGAGGGCCTGGAGATGTAGCTGAGCAGCCCAGCACCTGCCTGGCAAGTGTGAGGTTGTGAGTTCGATTTTTGGTACCTAAACAAATAAAGAAAAATTAAAAATAACTCAATTTGAAAATAATAGGAATTTATTATTTATATGTGAGCAACAAGTAACAGGAAATTAAGTTAAAATGTGTTTTAAGTGGCATCAACCTATAAATTATGTTGAAATTTTAAATCTGCCTGAATTATTTTCAAATTAATCTTTTCCTCTTTTGAAGGAAATGCTTAAAGGAAGAGAAGGGAGAGGAAAAGGGAAGAGAAGAGAGAGAATTGCTTTTGGTAATCCAGAGAATCAGAAATAGCATATGTATAAATAGATTCACTTCAAAGAATCGGCCCCGGCAATTGTGCAGCGTGGTAGATGGAAAGACTCTGTGGAAGGCTGACGGCCACGCTGGACATTTGGATGGGAGTCAGTGAGTGACGCGGACTTGAGTAGGAAACAAAGACCACGAGTTTCTCCTTTGCAGAGAAGACAGTCTTTTCATGCTTTCAATTGATTGGAGAGATGCACGCTTATTATGAAATTCTATATATTCTACTGAAAGTAAATTCTTCAAATGTTCATTAACAACAATATCCTGAGTAGTGTTTGATTAAACACTTGGGTGCCACTTCCTAATGAAGTTGACATACAAGTTTGAATATTGCAGGTAAACAAGTAACTATGCTCATAAATTAAATTTAAATTAAACATTAATTTAAATTAAACATTTAAATATTAACAAAAGGAAATATATCTTGAAACCATTCTGCAAAATCTATGGGATCCAAATAAAGATGGTGTGTGATGTAAAAATTTTTAACTTGATTCTAATACTTGTAAGCACTTTAAATGAACTAATACAGCCCAGACAATTTGACATGCAAAAGACAGAGCTAGAGAAATTAAATATTAAACAAATATGGTTTAAGTGATTGGATTATAAATTTAGAGTAGGAAACTGTGAAAACTGTAAAAATTTACAGTTTTTGAATGCTGTTAATGCTACAATAGTAAATCCATTTGGAAAACTTCTCAAATGTACTTTTATCAGGTACATTTTATGTTATACCTGAATAGACTTTGTAAACAAAGTCAGGTTATGAAATATTTCTATTAAAATTATTTCATGTAATTTACTAGTCCTCACTTATGCATGTTTCTTGATTTATTTTATAAACATTACCACCACTCATTGTTGCAATGTCACAGATGACAAACTTCTTCAGTTAATATCATACAGGAGTACCACATTTCAACTTTATTCTGTCACTAAATGTTAAGATTAATTTTTAAACTCAACAGTGACATTGGTGATCACAGAGATTAGAATGTGATCGCCAGTTGAAAATGAAGAATAGTTTACAAATAATAGAGAAACTGAGAATTGTACTTAATTCTATTTGTTGTGAAGTGAATGGTCCACAGTTGGACATATATTTTAAAATAGAAAATATTAAAATTAAAATAAAGTAATTTTTCTAATGCTACAATGAATGAATTTATCTTTATTTCCACTAGAGCTGTTGATTGTTGCTTTAAATACACGGAAATAACTCTTTAGAGTCATCCTTCCTTTTTCCTCAAAATTACTTTCCAGACGAGATGATTTTAGGTACTGTACAGACATATATTTAAATATTCATAGATATTTAATGTGATAAATTTTAGCCGGGTGTGGTGGCTCACGCCTGTAATACCAGCACTCGGGAGGCTGAGGCAGGAGGATTGATGCGAGTTTTAGACCAGCCTGGGCTACAAAAGTGAGACCAGGACCAGCCTCAACTGCATAGCGAGACCCTGTCTCAAAAAGACAAAAAAAAAAAAAAAAAAAAAAAAAAAAAAAAAAAAAAAAAAAAAAAAAAAAAAAAAATTTTAGAAAAGGTGTAACTGTCCCCTAAATCAAAATACTACAGCCATCAGATTTTTTGGTGTGCCAAGAAACAAGTTCATTCCATTTGATTTAAACTAATCCTAGGCAATGCCCTAAGAGCACATATAAGACAAACCAGAAAAACTGTAGAAGCAAATGTGTATGGTAACTGGTAAGCATGTTATAAGGTTCTATATTACTATTATTTTCTATAATTTACATTTAAAATTTCACTCTTAAAAATACAATTTCAAGCACACATAAT
Organism: Myocastor coypus; assembly: GCA_004027025.1. NCBI lineage: Eukaryota > Metazoa > Chordata > Mammalia > Rodentia > Myocastoridae > Myocastor > Myocastor coypus. Next base: position 18,110 of record PVJA010006782.1, read on the forward strand.
TACTGACTCAAGAACCTATTATTTTCTCTTCTACTAAATGCACTGATTTAGTATGGATTTCAGATTGTGTCTCTTATGTTTCATTGCACTGCTTGCCCCTATTTTTATTCATTCATAAGAAAAAGTTCATTTTAAAACAAACATTTATGGGAAGTGTCATTGCTTTGAGGGTACAAAATAACTGTACTTAGCTTATTCTGTATAGTACTTAAAGGGGTTCTTCAGTCCATGTGCAAGAAAGAGAATTATATATAAACATTCTTTTGCAAGAAGTTTCAGGGCACGTGTTTCATTATTCAGATCTTTAGCAAAAAGGTTTCACTCATGTTTAATAAATCCAAGTTGAGTTTTAATACAACAAACTCATTTTTTAACTCATGAATTCTGCTTATTTTACTGAAATTCTAACAATGTGCTTCTTCTATTTATCTGTGATGTAAACTGTCAGATTCACAATTATTAATTGCTAGTCATCAGTTATTGCAAAGAATTATTTAATGCCTTTGTCCTTCCAAGAATAGTATTTGAATGCGCTACTTTTCTTAGGACTCACTCACTACAACCTTGTTTCCAGCTGTGTTTCGTCCCATTCACAGGCCTCTTCACATTCTTTTTAGTTAGTAGTTTTAATCAATAATATTGAAACCACAGAAAGCAAAACAGCCAGTTTAGTAGTGACTGCAGATTCTGTTGATTTGAGCTAATTGTGCCAATTTCACACATACACAAATCACCAGGTTAAAGGGAAGCTTGATCTGTTCCTTGTACACAATAAGTATTTAAACAGTGACATCTCTTGGTTGAAATTCCTTTTTGTCAACATAACTGATTTTGACTTTGTGTTTGCTCCTGTTCCTTGCATGTCACTTTAATCTTTTAGCTGCTCCTTGCAACTTTTAGGACTGAACATGTAATGTTCTCAAACACATAGCTGTTTCCTTCCTTTTGTGTCTTTTTATGTCATTTTTGACTGCTTTCAAGAGTCTTTGAATGCCAGATCATTTCCGAGGAAAGGAACAATTTAGAGAAATTCTAGTCAGAAGATGAAGAAGCAGTTGGAAATTTTGGAAAGACAAATATTCTTCAAAGGAAAGTACTTTATAATTTTCTTAAGGAATGGGAGTTAATGATTAAATAGAGGCAGTCAACACATTCTATGTGCCTGAAAACTTTTGGAAGTAAAAATGAAACGAGAAAGAAATCAGAGTTTCAGGCAAAGATGCTTCAAAGCCTTAATACTGGAAAGTGAAATGTCAGAGACTGCTCAAGAGCTGTAGGTTAAATATTTTACATGTGTAGAGATAATTAGAAGAATGGCTTCCCAGAGAACAAAGAGAGAACTGGAATTGGGAAGCTTTGCCTTGAACAGCAGCAGAACATCAATGCTTCTTAGAACATGAGGGCAGGAGAGAGAATATTATAAAGATTGAAATATTGTGCATTGTAAAGTTACTTGTTGGGCAGCTCAGGTCAGATAATGTTTTAGTAAAATAAAATAAGATGTTATACATGTGTGAGAGCAGGATTATGTGAGATATTGCTGTGCTTTGATTTTAATTGTACTGTGAAGACTGTTTGAAACATAAAGTTGATTTCTTAAAGTTCTTACTGTCCAATAATGAATAGCAGAAATTCAGGTTAGAGGAAGATAAACTGTTTCAATGGTTATGGTTTGTAATATTATAAGGATTTAATCAAAGGATTAAGAAAATAGTTCTAAAACAAAAACAAAATTTCAGTTGAAGCTAAAAAAGGGATTTTACATTTAATTGTGTATGTTTCCATATTTTCCTACTTCTATAGCCCTAGAAATGAAAACCAGATAATAAAAGCAGTATACATTTTTGTGGACAGGGATACAAGCAGGAAAAAGCAGGGTTCTCATAATAACTGCTAAGAGTTGAGTGTTGTTATGGCTTGTGTCTGGTTGTCCCCCCAAAACCTCACGCATTCACAGGTGGGCTGTTTCAGAGGTGGCTGAATCTAGAATGAGGGATCTATTCAGAATTTGATGTTAAGATTAAGTTTTAGGGAATACTAAATCACTGTGCTGATTGGTTTTGGCAGATACAGATCTCCAAGAGATTAAAAATACCATCGAATGTACATGCAGCCAAATGCATCAAGATGAAGACAGAATATCAGATGTAGAAGACGGAATTGTGTTTAGCAATAAAAACACAGAGGGATGATAAAAACAAAGCCACCAATTGTGTAATGAGGCAAGAGAAGAGTAATATAAAATGAATTAGTGCTGATGAAAAAGCAGGAGATAGTGTAAGCAGTTTAAAAAATAGTTCACAGAAGGAATTCCTTCCCGAGCATGGAAAAAAGTTGGCCTACAGAAAAGTGATATATAGAACTCTAATTAGTTATAAACAAAATAAATCTATAACAAAGCATATCATAATGAAGATTCCAGGGCTGGCGAGATAGCTCAGGGAACCAAGTGCCTGTTTGGCAATTTCAGGGACCAAGATTTGATCTCCACTTTCACATGCCATGCCAGCCTCTGTCCTGGGGTGCACTGAGCCTGCAAACAAGTTCAGTCATGGTGGCGCATGCCTATAAACCCAGCGACAGAGAGGCTGAACACAGGAGAATCACTATGAGCCCAAGCTGTGTAGTGAGAACTTATACAAAACAACAAAAAACAAGATTCTAGAAACTGAGCATAAGAACAGAATATGAAAAGCAGCTATAGGTAAAGAAACAAACCACCTATAAGGGAAAGCCTCGGTAATCCCAGCAGACATCTCAACACAAACCCTTAGGCCAAGGAAATCGAGCAGAAATTAATGTAATTAAGATTAGAAGCAAAACAAAACAAAAACCCAATAAATTTACCAAGTTTTTTAAAAAATACTAAATAAAATTAATGAACCCTTAGCAAACCTTATGAAGAAAAGAAAAAACTCAAATCTATGCAATAAGTGAAAATGGTGAAATTGCAACAAATTCTGCACAAATCCAGGAGATCTCTGTCTTAGCTTTAATTCTTTCCTTACTGAAACAAAAATATCCAACACCACGAGTTAAAAGAGGAAATGCTTTAGAATTTGAGGCCTATTATCATTTAGTTCTCAGACAGAGTGGCACATGGTAGAGGTCAACAGTTCATGCAATCAGAAAACAGCAAAAGCAACAAGAGAAAACCAGGGAGCTATAAACCTCATAAACCTCCTTCAGTCTCTTTTATTATTTGCAGGCTACCTGCGCTTAGGCAGTTTTACCATTCACATCCTTAGATCCCAGTACTGGACAATGAATCAGTAACAAACTCTGGGTTGAACCACTTCTTAATAGCCTGCCTCTTTTGACTACAAGAGGCTTTTACGGACATCCAGACACAAACCAATAAAAATCATCAATACCTCCATGAGAACTTTTATTCTAATTAGATGGAGAATACAGAAAAAATAGATTCCTAGGTATGTACAAATTAGCAAAGTGAGTGAAGAAAATATAAAAGTTTTAAATAACTCGATATTGGTCAATTAAATGGAAAATGTAATTATAAATTTACCAATTAAAAAACCCCAGTCCTGATGGATTCAGATAAATTCTACAAGAAATCTAGAGATCTAATACATTTCCTCCTTAAACTCTTAATGAAACTTAAAGAAAAGTAATAGTCCAGCTGGGGGTGATGGTGCACGCCTGTAATCCCAGCACTCGGGAGGCTGAGGCGGGAGGGTCGGTGCGAGTTCGAGACCAGC